>JAIFZK010000228.1:2462500-2505000 GCA_027481765.1 Tenualosa thibaudeaui | reverse complement strand
AAATTGCTCGATGGAAGACAATTGAATAATCACAATTGTAAGATGCGTTGGATCAAACTGTTTTATAAATCTAATAAATTAATATATTTTTTAGGGGAATGCAATGGTAGCATAGCAGGGAACTTGGCTAGCGTGCAAGTAGCCAGAAAAATTGTTTTGGGTTCAAATCTCAGCTGCCACCGTTGTGCCCCTGAGCAAGGCACTTAACCCTAAGTTGCTCTAGGGGAGACTGGCCTTGAACAATTGATAGTTGATAAAATGTAAGTCGCTTTGGATAAAAGCGTCTGATAAATGAGAATCAATCTGCAGTTTTCTAATGCAGGTGCTAGGTAACATAACTTATAGAAATGGCTGCTTGTGATTTTGCGATAATGTTCTGCTCAGGCCAATTTTTATTTTTTATAGAGATGAAAAGTACTTCTAACAGTGGGAAAAAGAGCACGAGTTGACTGTGTGTGTGTGTGTGTTTGTGTGTGTGTGTGTGTGTTCAATTGTATGCATATGTGTGTGTGAGAGAGAGAGAGAGAGAGAGAGTGTGTGTGTGTGTGTGTTTGAGAGAGAGAGATGTCCAAATTCATGCATATGTGACAGCGAGAGAGAGAGAGAGAGAGAGAGAGAGAGAGTGAGAGAGAGAGTGTATGTGTGGTGGGTTCAAATTCATTGAACCCTTACTGCAAAAACACCTTCACTACTCCAAAGAACAGTGCCGTTCCTTTTCTCCTCCCTTCAACCTTCACGTACAATTACAGTGCTGCGCAGTGCCGGGCTTTGTCAACGTCTGCTTTTGAATATTGATACTCCCCCATTACCGCACTCTTAAGAGCACTTCAGGGGAAGAAAATACATTTAAATGTTCTTGCCAACCTTTTTTTCAGAGCCGCCTCACCTTCGGTCACTACATTTGCTTTGTGCAAATAATTAATCAAGGACATGTGGCAAATCTAGGACTTCAGATGTAATCACTCTTTCCATTTGGGCAGTCTGGCTATATAACATCAACAGGCCATACTTAACGGCACGCATAGCCATTAGACGGAACAATACACTTTCAAGCTCTAATGAAACCAATACAGTCTCCGTGTCTCATGAACATAACATGAGGTGAAGGCTGGGTCTGTCTAGGCTACATGCAGAACACTTCTGCTCATAATTTCAAGCAAACTCAAACAGGTACAATTACTACAGTAATATTACTATAGTGTAGCTATTTCACTGGACTAGACTACTGTCATTAGTGCAACTCATCACAAACATCCAGGCGATACAAAGAATATTTTCTATCTGTCTGGATATCTCCTATCTTCTGTACTGTAAAACATCTGTGAAAAGTACACATAAATAAAGGTAATGGCACATGTATAGTGTTGTGAGTCTGCTCTCATCACCACTTTCCTTAGTTCAACTCTCCAAAACCATCCTAGCAAAGAGCTTCTATTTCCTGTCTGCTTTTTCAAACTCAAACAGGAAAGAATGTCATCTCATTTGAACATAATGTATAAATTAAATGGAGCAGGTACTGTAAGCTGTCTCTGCATGTGCAGTACACTGAAGAGTGCAATACAGCACATTCAGACCACCGACCTACAGCATGCGTATAGTCTGAAGCAGTGAGCCTTGGCACACATCATAAGAACATACTGCTGTGGGCCCTGAGCCAGAATGGTGATGTAATACTCTGGCAAATAGCATATGTGTCTGAACCTGCGCTGGCCACGGTCCAAACTAGCCTCTTCTTCCTGGCTTGGCACTCACCTGGGTCCCATGGACGATGGTCAGTCTGTTCTTGCCGTTGTAATCCACCACCTCTATGTAGTCCAAATAGGCATCGGCCCAGTACACAAGCTTTTTAACCAGGTCCAGTGTGATGGCTGTTGGCTGTTCTATTTTATAATCCACAATCCGTGTCCTGTTGGTGCCATCCATATTACACCTCTCCACCTTTGCTATGTGTCCATAGTCTGTGAAGAAGAGCATCCTAGAGAAAAAAAAATACTAATAAATATAGGTGTATATAAGTGCATCTTTAAAACAAATAAATATAGGTGTATATAAGTGCATCTTTAACTATTCCAGACGGTGTTCCGGATCACCACCAATATAGAATCATCTGTTCCTTGCCCTAATACCAACGTTGCCCTCAGCAATTGCTCCCATTCAGAGGAGAAGAGAAGAGAGGGGGGAGAAAAGATGAGAGGAGAAGAGCACAGATGAGAGGGGAGGACAGGGGAGCACAGAAGAGAGTAGAAGAAAAGAAAAGAAAAGAAAAGAAAAGAAAAGAAAAGAAAGAGAAGACAAGAGGGCAGTGGAACAAATCCATATGAGGAGAAAACAGCACATTGAATGGTTCTGACAGACGGCGTTTCAAAAGCATGGTCCAACCAGATGCCCTTCCCCCCTACCCCAAGAGGGTACCATCCACAGAATGTTATCACCTCCAAACACGAAGGAGACATAGGAGTCGCCCACTAGACACTCCTCAATCCCCACAAAAGGTCCCTTCCCTGACACACATGCATGTCAGTGTGCACCAAGACCCACACCGCCCAGGGATTCAAACAGCAACTCAAGTGTCAATAGGAGGGAGACTGACATGGAGGCAGGCAGAGAAGGGTTGCATAACAGGCAGGCAGAGAGAGAGAGAGAGAAAGGAAGAGAGAGAGAGAGAAAGGAAGAGAGAGGAAAAAGGGAGAGAATCAGACAGAATGGCAAAGAAGAAGAGCATCCTAGAGAAAAAAAAATACTAATAAATATAGGTGTATATAAGTGCATCTTTAAAACAAATAAATATAGGTGTATATAAGTGCATCTTTAACTATTCCAGACGGTGTTCCGGATCACCACCAATATAGAATCATCTGTTCCTTGCCCTAATACCAACGTTGTCTGAAAATTTCATTCAAATCCGGGCTGTACTTTTTGAGTTATCTTGCTCAGAGAAAGACAAACAGACAGTCAGACAAACAGCAGTGAAAACATAACCTCCTTAAACCTCAATATTTCCCATGCTAACCAATTCAAGTAGACATCAGTCAAGCCTGGTTTTGTTACTACCTTTTGACTACTAACGACAATGGCAAGCTATATACCATATGCAATCATTAATATCAAGTGCAGGGGAATTAAAACCTTGGGGAAATGCAGTATATGCACATATGTACTGTTGATATCGGCATACATGTTCCATACATAGCATTGGGCATTATGTATTGCATACATGTAGATGTCTGCTGTGGTTATTATAAGGCCTGTCATAAAACCCCATAGCTAGACTGAAAATTTGAGAGCAGAGCTGTGTTTGGTTCCCAGTAGAATGCTCCAGTGTGCCCTATAGATATGAGTCAGTGTTGTTACTGTGACACATTACTCTGATTTATTTGTGATTTCAGTCCAGAAAAGCAGCAGCAGAAGCCACAGCTGTGTTAACACTGCGAATCATCGCAGACGGTGGGCTGATTCAGAAACAAACACAAAAGGGCCGCTGTGGACCTCTTAAATTCACAGTCCACCGGCTTATATCTGAATCATATCATGAGCAATCTCTGTTTCCGGCTGAAATAGGATACTGTATCATAAGCGTTCCCACAACCTGACCGTGTGCAAGATCTGACAGAAAGAAAAGGATAGTGGCCCATTTCTAGGCATGGTCTGCCAGCACAGTCCTCTGTTGTAATTGAAAGAAAAAGAGAGAGTGATGAAGAGAGAGAGAGAGAGAGAGAGAGAGATACAGCGAGAGAAAGAGAGATCAGGATGAATAAACATGCTTTTGAAATGTCTCCTTGACTTGACTTTCCCATTGAAGGCTGTTTCTGCCATTGTCTTAATACAAGCTGGCTTGTAACAAGATGATGGCACAAACAACTTTGAATAACTGAATGGACTGAGAAGTTGGAATTGGCTGCAGACAGAGTTTGACCGAGATGAGCAGAAGTGAAGCCAAGTGCTTTCAGCACACTTGCTCTCAAGGACACACACAACACACACAAAAAAGATGGAAAAAGTGTCATGAAGCTCATCAATTCCTGGAGATCTGGAAGATTTTTTTTCATGAAAGTTCATCTCATTTTGTAAGAGAAATTGGTAAACAAATTCACCCTCATATTCATTTCCCCATTCAGGTGGAATACAATCAGCAGAGCCCTCAGCAATTGCTCCCATTCAGAGGAGAAGAGAAGAGAGGGGGGAGAAAAGATGAGAGGAGAAGAGCACAGATGAGAGGGGAGGACAGGGGAGCACAGAAGAGAGTAGAAGAAAAGAAAAGAAAAGAAAAGAAAAGAAAAGAAAGAGAAGACAAGAGGGCAGTGGAACAAATCCATATGAGGAGAAAACAGCACATTGAATGGTTCTGACAGACGGCGTTTCAAAAGCATGGTCCAACCAGATGCCCTTCCCCCCTACCCCAAGAGGGTACCATCCACAGAATGTTATCACCTCCAAACACGAAGGAGACATAGGAGTCGCCCACTAGACACTCCTCAATCCCCACAAAAGGTCCCTTCCCTGACACACATGCATGTCAGTGTGCACCAAGACCCACACCGCCCAGGGATTCAAACAGCAACTCAAGTGTCAATAGGAGGGAGACTGACATGGAGGCAGGCAGAGAAGGGTTGCATAACAGGCAGGCAGAGAGAGAGAGAGAGAAAGGAAGAGAGAGAGAGAGAAAGGAAGAGAGAGGAAAAAGGGAGAGAATCAGACAGAATGGCAAAGAAAGTTGTTGCCAGGAACTATGGGGAGTTGAATTGCACCCCTCCCCATGATATGAACATGATAATTACCTTTCCTTTCTTTCTTTCCTTACTTACACACAGAGCCATCCTCAGAAACTCACAAGCTACGTTACAACAGTGGGCCAAACCACCACTTGTTATGTTTAGGAAATGTTGAGTTGAAGATGTATCTAATCACATTTTTTTTTTTAGGTTGTCAAGCATTCCTCTTAACTCTTTGTACAGCTGGCTGACTCAGTCTCGAATTTTGCTTTTTTTTTATTAAAAGCTTACAAAATACTGTAGGTGCACAGTGCTATATGCCACATTAGTCCATACAGCATGCAATAACGGTGATGACTGTGAATTAGAACATAACTGTAATGATCACACTGCTTAACACTGTGAGAGCTCCTACAATAACAATAATGTCTATGAGGTGAATGAACTTGAAGACAAGGAGGCTTAAGTGAAAGGTTTAGTGCAAAGCAGCATTTAACTTATACTCAGTGCTCAGTGAAAAGAATTGGAGAGACTGAATGTGTCTGTGTGTGTGTGTGTGTGTGTGTGTGTGTGTGTGTTTCTGTGTGTGTGTGTGTGTGTGTGTGTGTGTGTGTGTGTGTGAGAGAGAGAGAGAGAATCATCTCATACTGCACTCAGTCACAATCTCTCTTCAGAGCACAAACACTTGTGTGTCGTCGGGAATATGAAGTGTCGATTCCCAGCCGTGCATCCGCCTCTCTCTGTTTGCACTGCAGGAAGCCAGCCATTGTCACAGGCTAGGCTAGGTTAAGCAAAGTTTGCCCTGCCACACTCTCTCCCTCTTGGGATCGCTAGATCAAACTGCAGAAACACGCACTCTCTCCCTGAGTTCCGCTCCCCAACTCTCATTTCATGGGTTTTAGCTTCCCTTTTTGTATAACAGCAGGGAAAGGCAACAACACAACAACATTTACAGAGAAAAAAATGAGAGGGAAAAAAAGTGAATGGAAAAAAGAGAGAAAAAATTCTAAGCACAGCGAGGTACGCTGCGCTGCAAACCACAAACCACCATTTCTTGTGTTTTCACTCCATTGCTCCAGGCTGCCATGCAGTCCTCCTCCACTCAACAGCCTCCTGCAATAACAGCTGTAGCCATGTCTCACCAATTAAAGAGAGAGAGAGAGAGAAAGAGAGGGAGAGAGAGAGAGAGAGAGAGAGGGAGACAGAGACAAGGAAGACAATGAGAGAGAGAGAGAGGAAGGGAGATAGAGATTTATAATATATATTTATATCATAATAGTCAGAGAATTATAGAGGGAGGTAGTGAAGACAAAGAGAAATAATATAGGGAGGGATGGAGGAGAGGAGAGAGGGACTATGACAGAGCTTGTCTGCTAAATTTGTGCCATTGCTTGAAATGCTGTATTCCAATTAGCACAAGCTAGTGAGGAAATAGGGACCAGACTGTCCTATTCCATTATACATTTAGATATACACAGTATTGCATTGCAAGACAACAGGTAGCAACAGCCTATTAAGCAGTACAGATGCCTCATGAGGGCACACACACATGTATATAAGGTATATACGTATACTTATATAAGGTATATACAGAATAAGTATATAAGGTATCCCTGATGGGTAGATCCCTGGTTTGGGTAGAGGGCCTCTGAGAGATGAAAGAGGCGCAGAGAGAGAGAGAGAGAGAGAGAGAGAGAGAGAGAGAGAGAGAGAGAGAGAGAGAGAGAGAGAGAGCTCTGTTTACTTCCCTAAGCGTTCTTCACAAAAGCACTATTAAGCCAAGCCAGTCAAAACCTCTCCCGGTCCATCACTCTGTTCCACAGACACATTTTCTGTCTTCACAAACATTGCAGGGCAAGAGGGCTGTCTACATTTACTTAAGGAACAGAAACTTCTGGAACAGTCAATACCATTCACTCGCCTGGTACACTGCACTAAGCAGCTCCAGCTCACTTAAAAAAAGAAGAACCTTAAAAACAACAGTAACAGTCAAAATAAATAAGTAAATAAATCCATTGTCTAACACTTCGTATCACACAGCTCTGACTTCATGTCAAGCAAAATGGCAAGAGCTTTCTAGAAACTGCCTGCTGACTATAGGGTGTGTGTTTATTTGCCTCAAATGTGAGACAACCCTGTCGTTGGGTGGTAGGGGGCAAGGGGTTCATATCAGCGGTGTGCGGAAAGATGTCAATGTATGTTGATGAGAATCTTACAACAGGAACCATCTCTAGAAGCAAATATTTGGTCTGCTGAGCTGAATATTAAGTGTTTCCAGCCGCAAGCTTATTTTGTGATGAGGGACTGCCATGACTCGTGAAACCTCTCTAAAGTTTGCGTTCTTCAGAGAGGCCTGAGTCATGTACAATGAAAGCTTTGCTTCATCTCAGTGTATTTTACCCACTGAGAATTAGCAGTCCATCTGTCCACAACTTTGATTTCTTGTGTTTTGTGCAAAAACATGTTTTGTTACAAAAATATGATAAGAAACGATAATAAATAATGTGACAATATGTTTCACATCACTGCAGTTACTTGGATTTATTTGGATTAAGTAACAAATAACGGCTGTCGAGGTGTGCTGTTATACGTAGTTAAAGAACGAGGTGGAAGGAAAAAACTTCAAAACTTCAAAATCTACTCCGCAGAATTAACACACACCGTCAGCCAACCAAAAAACAAATTCCATCTCTAAGGGTGATAACAATCCAAAAAAACTCTAAGGACTCATATACTCACCCTACAGAAGGATCCAGAGCCATGCTTTTGGGGTTCACCAGGTCCACGTCGATGACCGTGACACACGTGTCTCCTGCCGAGTTACAAGCGAATATCCTGTCGCTCACACGGTCCAAGAAATAGAAGTTTCCGGTGAACCAATCTATAGCCATATGTTCCACATCTGTAAAAAAAGACACAGAAAAAAAGACCTTATCAGGAACAGAAATAAACAGAATAAAAAATTCAATATAATTGTCAGATATGCAGTGTGTGTGCTGAAGAAAGCTGGAGGAGATTAAGAGACTCGTTCATGGCCTTCAGTGCAGAATACAAGACTTCAGGATGAAATGTAAAATGAAAAATACCCAAATGAAAAACTGTGACCACCATGGTCACTGATGTCATTAGGGAAAAGGTGTGCAGGACAAAGGCTGGTTAATTAAAAAAATAAAGAAAGGTTTGGAGAGAGAGTGCAAATCAATGTTCATCAGATTTGTGGAATCAGTAGGGCTGTAGTTGGACAAGTAGTCACTAAAAGATCAAAACAAATGTGTCTTCTTAAAGAGACAGAGAGAGAGGGGGGAGGCTCAGAGAGAGAGAAGGAGAGAAAGTCAGAAAGAAAGAGAGAGAGAGAGAGAGAGGGAGAGAGAGAGGGAGAGAGCACTCAGAGAGAGAAAGAAATCAATAAAGAAAAAGAGGGGCTGGAGGAGGGATGGTGGGCTGAGGGCTGGTGCTTGGAATATGAGAACACTGGCCAACAATTACAGAGACCATCAAACATCTTTTTCTTAAAATTACATTTCTGTGTTGAGATGAGTACGTGTAGCTGGCAGCAAAAACTATCAGTTCTGACTAAGACCTGACCTGAATCAATTGAACTCATAAAATTCACACTGGGCTGCTATGTGTTTACACTGAACACTGAATAGATTCTGTCTTCACTCTACAGTGCCTCTGCAATATCTATATTTGACAATATTTGTCTTTAAATTATCTAAGTTATTCTCTCCCTTCTCTCAATCTTACCTTCTTTCATAATGAAGTATTAAAACCTCATTAAAGTGATAGCTTGGTGCAGTTTGCAGTCTTATCCCTAATGTAAGACCTTGCTGAGTGCTGTCGGTAGGAAGGAGATCAAATGAATTTGGATCAAGATTGATACAAATAGTGAATGCACAGCTTATGCTAACTCAAAGCCACCATAAGCTCACTTTAGCTTTCGTTACTTATGGGTTATGACTGCAATGACGCCAGACTATTGCTTTAAGTAAGTCTAATGAGCTCATACTGCTGTGTTAAAATTACTGTTCCGATTATTGTTGTTCAGATCCATTTAGGGATGTTGATAGAATTCATATAGACACTAATGCAGTAAGGATGTTGTTGGTATAACAAAAGTGCAATGTGAGAAATGTGTATTATGTGCAGTTTGTCTTTTTTCCTGCTACGCTTAGAGTAGGTCTATATCAGCCTTTCATTCACATAATGAAAAAAATGTTCCAAAAAGCATTGTTAGTAACCAGCTAGCAACTATGGTTTTGGGAAAAGGACCCCTGATTTTTTTTTCTGAATGTGTGCAGCGCTTTTGCGTCTCGTGTTGCCACTACCACTGATTATAGTGGAAGCTAATAGCAGCAGCTTGTGTAGCGATAGATTGCTTCAGCATTTGGTGTGGCCTATCCGGTGGACTGCTTGGATATTTAATGATACATTTACAACATAAAAAGCAGTTATATGTTGAAAAATTTCTTAGTCATTAAAAATAATTCATGAATAGTTTGAGAAGTGATCATTTAAAAGCTGTGTGTCTCCATCTCTGCTTTTCAGACATCTGTGATGCGCGCTGGCTAGTTGGCTATCTGGCTGGTTGGCTAGCTGAATGGCTGTGTTCACTCACTGTGCAAGCTTTGTGTGGTCTTGATCTCCCTCTCTCCCCAGACACCACTCAGCTTCTTCATGCGTCCGCAGCGGAGGTGCGCATGCGTCTCTCCGGACGTAACCCAACACACGGCCTCCTCCTCAGCATTGAAGTCCAGGCCACTTGTGCCGTTCCCATCCAGACGCCGCAATGTCTGCCAAGATGACCCATCCAACTGGGCCACCGACACGCCTTCCGTTGTCCTTAGAAGAAGGACTGGAGGAGTCCCTCCAGGTTCTGACAACAGAGGAAGAAAGAGAGACAAAAAGAGAGAGAAAGATTTGTCACTAGAACTTGTTCACATGTGATTATGTGACTGAAGTTAACAGTCTTCCTAATGAAACAACTCTGAACCAAACTGAATGGACTTGAATTGAATTGAACAAAATTTAATTGAATTAAACTGATAAATGGAAAAATGAGAGGGGCAAAACCTAGTAACTTTTGCCAAGTTCTGAAGAGATGAGGAAGAAATAGAAAGCCATTCAGGTGTGTGTGTGTGAGTGAAAGAGTGAGTGATCGAGTGAGTGAGTGTGAGAGAGAGAGACAAGGAGATTATGAGATCCCTCACTCCTCATTATGAACCGTAGACCAAAAGATCCAAAAATCCATGAAAAAAAATCAAATTACACTATGAACTTGCGTTTTCACCTAAAAACTACCCCGTTGTGGTACATCAGGTATGAGAGGAGTGGATTTGCTGTAATCAGCAAGTGAGATATTAAGTGAGATCAGTGAGATATTTTCATTTAAGTAAGGTGTGGATGTCTATACAGTTACTGATCACAGAACAATGGCCAAAGTAAAAGTCTGAAACCATCTGTGTATGTTATTGTATAAATTAGCTTCAAAAGCTGCAAAATCAGCTAAAATTGGTCAGTCATTAGTTTTGTCTTCTTCATTTATGTAATGTTTACATTTTATTGTCTCATCTTGCACCTGCATAATCTGCATGCTAGGTGATATTGTATAACGTGTGCAGAGTGTTAGGACTTGTATAATATATTGCATATTCAAGGTGATATCATCCAGGTTATTTATGGGAGTAAAACCATTAGCAAGTTCAGCAGGTTTGATACTCCATCCAAATGTGCCTTGTGTTAGTACCTTTCACTGGGGCATCATCCCTTGCCTCTGACGCCAAAACTGAAGCTTAGTGGTGGTTACTGCTTGCCTGACAGAGGGTCTGTTTTAAGCCTGAGGTGCAAACAGGAACCATAAGTCATCCACTGGAAAGCTTTGACTGTGGGGCGAGGACGCTAACAAATACCATACATCAATGTGTCTGAGCTGAAAACTCTTTTTCACAAACCAAGGTTTATCCCTCAATAGGCTGCCATAGAAGAAGCTTGCAATTACTCTCAGAGTTACACAAAGGTCTTGTTTTCAGTCATACTTCTGCTGTGGCATAGTTTACCCAGTGTATATTAGAAATGCAACAGTACAGTGTGTTGCACAGTTCAATACATATAATGTTTTTTGGGTCATGATAACGTTTTATTTTATTTTATTTTATTTTATTTTGAAGAGGTTAGAAAATGGGCTTTTGAATGACTAGGCTTTGTCTGTCTACTACACGTCATTTCCACCTGTCAGTGAGGATACTGCCAATTTTAAAATATCTCTCAGTGCTATTTTACTGAGTTCAAAAGTTATATTGCCTTAATGTATGCCGGAGGGGGCAAACTTAACTTATCAAAACCAAAAAAAAAAAAACACATTTCGTTTAATTAAATGCAAAATTAAATACATTTCTTTTCTGAAGTGATTTTAGACATATCCAAAATGGCTTCACTCTTGCTAACAGGAGATATATGCATTTCTACTGCAAATTGTCACTAGAAAAGAACAATGAGCCAATGCTTTTCTCCTTACTACATGAGAAGGGACTTAGACTAGGCCTATAACGCAAACAACTGACACCTGTCTGTTAGAACCGCATACCATTACATCCCTAGTGTATGTGTATGTGTAAATGTGTATCCTTTCACATGAGTAAATGTACACGTGTTTGGTTGGATATGCTAGGCATAGATGTGGACTTTTGGATTCCAAGTGTTTGTGTGTGAGAGAGTGAAAATGTGTGTGTGTGCATGTGTGTGTGTGTGTGTGTGTGTGTGTGTGTGTATGTGTGTTTCTTTGTGTACATGGTTCCATAGAGAAATATATTTATCTAACTACTATTCAAACAGAAACAGCACTTTGTGTAGCGCATAAGAGAAAGCCTTGAAGAAGACCACCGATTAGTCTTGTCAACATCACTCATTTCTTCCTCTCATTCTTGTCTTATTTCTTTGTCATTGCTGTCATCTTCCTTTCTCAAATTCATGGCTGGTTCATGGTTTGATGTGTGTAAGAGATGTGTCCTCCACACTTCCATGTAAGTGAAATATACAGTCTTTTCAAAATATGTGTTTCACAGGGAGAGATTACTTGGGGACTATAACCATCCAGAACCTTTTAAAGAGGACAATAACTGCCTCAAGATGAAAGGAGATTGAGAGGTCAAGATGAGGAAGTGGATTATTTTTTAGAGAAGACACAAACAACATAATGCTGCAGAATAACTATAAAGCCATGAGCTGGACTCTCACAACAGAGCAGTTTTAACCCATATGGATTACACATATGAAAAACAAGAAAAAACAGATGTACAAACAAACAAAAAGATGTACTAAAAATATATGGGAGGTGCTGTTGGTGAGAAAATGGACTGTAATCAGTAATTTGCTGCATTTGCCTGATGTTTTGATCTATCTATCTGTCTTCCTGTTTCTATCTGAATTCATTTGCTGCAATGGAACTCCATTGAAAGTTAAAGTACAGATGATTATTGAGCTGTGCTCTGAAGAACGTTTGTTCGTGTTTCAAGTTCAATTTGTGTGGTGTGCAACTATTTGTTTATCAGCGGTAACCATGAAATGGTGACAAACAGGCCATACAGCCTCGTACTCTTTCCCTTGACTTCCACAAGTAAGAAAGGTTAGCAACAAGAAAATGTAACATTACATATTCACCCGCTAAATGGAATTTTCATACCCTACCAATCCCCATCTGATAGCAGCGAAGAAAGGGGATCTGCAGAAAATTGATATGCATGAGCTTTTGCAACTAATGGAAAAGCCCATAGTTACTCCTGCAATGCAACCTTTTTTCTGCTAAATTAATATTAATACGGGCGGGCATGAGGGGTTGCCGTTAAGCTTATGGGTAATGATATTCAGTTTATTCCTGGTAGGGAAAACAGTCATGGTGATTAAAGGCAAGGCCGAATGCTACCTGCACCAAGAGTGGTCTGCTCTCAGTTGAGTTATGGGCTGGAGCATTGTGTCCTGTGCCCAGCGGGAAAACCTCAAATGAGACACACACACCAGACATGGGGGAGAGGAAATGCAATGCACGTGGGCATTCCAAGGCTTTAGTGCAGAAGATTTGCTTTCATTGAACTGATAACACATAACTAAATATTTCAGTGCACAATGACAGTGTCAGTTGAAGTCCATTGTAAAGTAAGACCAGTTCATTTGAAGAATCAGTGCCTGTATTAATTCTGACTTTGAAAATTACATTGAATTTTTAATGGGGATTAACACAAAGATAGCTTTCATTTAGGATGACACATACCACTTTGGGTACAGCGTAGTTGTACCACATGCACAGACCAATACTTCACACTGATGTTACATTGTATTCCCAAGTCATAATTCAGAAACATTGCAGCCCATTTTAGCTAATAAGGCTGTGAACTAATTCCCCAACATGGCGTGATGGTGCTGAGCCTCCTTTCGGGTCCAATTACAACAGAGGAGATGGAGCGATACAGTTGATTGGTCCCCTGGCCAAAAGAGTGAAGTGACCATGGGACAGCACCATTAGGCAAGTAATCAGAGTGTGTAAGAGTGTGTGTGTGTGTGTGTGTGTATGAGTGTGTGTGTGTGTGTGTGTTGGGAGGGTCAGATAAAGATACAAGACAACTGTCCTTCAGGGGTAGTGTGTGTGTGTGTGTGTGGTGAGAGAGGAGAGAGGGGGTGGGGGTAAGGGTGTGTGTGTATGTGTATGTGTGTGGGGGGGGCAGAAGGAATAAACAAAAAGGGCCAGAAAAAGAGAGAGAAAGGGTTAGAGGACGAATAAGAAAGATGTTGATAAAGAAAAGAGAGAGAGAGAGGAAGGAGAAGAGAGGAAAACAGAGAGGGAGTGGTGGAGAGAGAGGGAGAATGAGAGATAATGTTGGAGAGATAGAAATGGAGAGATAGAGAATAGCTGTTAGTTTAATCCCCAGTGTCTCCTGTTATCTGCTGTCTGTCTGTGTGTGTGTGTGTGTATGTGTGTGTGTGTTTCCCTACACACTTCCAGTAGAGCAGACCTTGTGCTGTTGGGTGCTTCCAGGTTTCCAAGGAAATCTATTTCAACTTACCACAGGCTATTATGGGAAATAACCAAGCCAATGCATGTATGCAAGAAAGTCTGTGTGTGTGTGTGTGTGCGTGTGCGTGTGTGGTGTGTGTACATGTATGCAAGAAAGTGTGTGTGTGTGTGTGTGGGGGGGGCATGTGTGTGCGTGTGTGTGTACATGTATGCAAGAAAGAGAGTGTGTGTGTGGTAGTGTGTGTGTGTGTGTATGTGTGTGTGGTGTGTACATGTATGCAAGAAAGAGAGTGTGTGTGTGTGTGTGCGTGTGCGTGTGCGTGTGAATATGTGTATAGGAATTTCTTAGTCTTTTCTGTTCTTCACAGTCGACTGTAATGGTGTTCCCATGGACTGCAGGGGGTCTACTAAGAGGGAGGCAGAGGTTCAGTCATGCTGAGAAAGTTGTGAAATAAGAATCAGATATCTGTGCCTGTTTATGTCTAACAGGCATTGCACTGGAAAACAAGGGTGTTGTTTCAAACTCCCTAAAACTTCAGACTCAACATATGTACTGTCCTTCCTGTTAGAAGACAGGAGCACCACCCACATCTAGTACATAAGAAATCAAATGTAGTGTAGTGTAGTGGTAGTGGTGGTAGTGTAGTGCTCAAGGAACCTGGCTAGCATGAAAATAGCCTGAAAAGTTGTGGGTTCAAATCCCAGTGGCCACCTTTTTGCCTTGCCTGAGCAAGGCACTTAACCCTAAGTTGCTCTAGGGGAGACTGTCCCTTAACAATTGATAGTTGACAAAAAATGTTAGTCGCTTTGGATAAAAGCCTCTGCTAAATGCATAAATGTAATGTAATGCTATGTTTGGATGTACTCTTCACTTTCTCTTCCTTACTCTTCACGGTCACATTAAAGTGCATTTTTGATCTGTATGGCATTTGCATAGTGTGTATTGATCTCTATCATTCATGAATGTAAGTGTGAGGGAGGAAGTTTGCATCTGCACAAATAATGTAATAGTGTGAGTGCCTACTGAACTCTGAATACAATACTACTGAATACAAACCAAAACACTTGCAAATACACACACACAAGCAAGCACGCACATGCACACACACACACATTCACACTCACTCACACATGCACACACTCATACACACACACATGCACACTCATACACACACACATGCACACACACACACACACACACACACACACACACATGCACACACACTCACACACATGCACACACACTCACACACATGCACACACATTGACACACACATGCACACACACACACACACACACACACACACACACACACACACACACATGCACTTACCATGTTTGGCTCCACAGGACCTTTCATCAGACTGCAGGGCATACCCATCAGCACAGCTGCATCTGTATGAGCCATAGGTGTTGGAACAGGCCTGACTGCATGCCCCATACACTGCACATTCATCATGGTCTACAGAGAGGGGGGTGGGGGGTGGGGGGGAGAATGGTTTGACAAATTAGTTGTGTTCACACATGACCCAAATGCATAAAGCCCTTTATTACTGTCCTTTAGATATCAGCCCCGTTGTGACACTGCTTGACCTGGATATGATGACCTTGGTGACCCCCAACCCCAACCTCCCCTCACACACCTTACATGTTTCACATTTCACATACGTCACGCACATCTTATACATACTTCACAGACATATCACACAAATTTTAGCACACCTAACAAACATATCAAACACACCCACACACCTAACACACATCTCACATACATATCACACACATCTTATACACAAAACTCATACACACCTCTCTCCCACTCCTATACGCGCACACACACACACACACACACACACACACACACACGCACGCACACACACACACACACACACACACACACACACACACACACACCTACAAACCTTATAGGCCCTCCACACACCACACACATCTCACACTCCTGCTGCTCCTGAGTCTGAGGAGCTGGCAAGGCTAGGCTGTGCCTCCCTGCTCTGTGGTGCAACAGTAATGTATCTGAAACCAGTTCTTTCTGCCTCCTCCACTTGCTCTCAGAGGCTTTGGGCTTTGAATGGGGTCAGACAAACATGATGTATTTCTGCACTCTGTGTCTGCACAGCCCAAACCCTACCACCACCATTAAAACACCCACACACTCTCTTTTTTCTCTTTCAAACATGCAGGGAAAGTGCATATGCACAGAGAGATAGAGGAGGAAGATTCCACTTTACCAAAAATTCCCTCCACTCTTTCAGAGCATTTTGATGATGTATAGCACCCCCATACCCCCCCCTTCCCCAAACACACACACTACCACATACACACATATGCTTACACACCAGCACCTTCTTGCCAACCCACAACCCAGGACCTGTTTGCCAATACTACACCCCTACACACACACACACACACACACACACACATTCCCCATCTCTCCTCCCTCCACCTCCCTGTGGGCTTCTCTGGGCCTAGAGGGAGGAAGGAAGAGTGGCCCTCTGCGAGTCAGCGGTGAGTGGGCACAGGGTTAGTGATTTACTGATTACAGAAAAGCTGATTAGCCTCAACCAGAGCCGGCTGATTCAGCCAAACCATCACCTCTTCTCTCTCTCTGCCACACAGACACACACACACTAACCCACACACACACATAAAATCACACCCCCAGACTCCCACACAAACACACACACACACACACACAGACGCACACACACAGACACACTCCTTCACGAATGTGCTGAGAGGCAATGAGAAGAGCGCATGATGAAGTGAGAGAAAAGAGAGGAACCATCCAGAATCATTGGGTCCCCTTATACTTTCCCTGCACTCTGCTCTATTAGGGTAATTGGTGATAACTTTGGTGATGAAGGACCACTGAACTCTCACACTCTCTGCTCTTTTTTGTCATCCTCATCTTCTTCCCCCGTGGGCAGAGAGTGCTTAGAGAGCGCCAACCACTGCAACCACAGCAGCCACAGCAGCAGGGCGAAAATAAGTCTCAGCTCAGGAATGTGCAAACGCGGGACAAATGGAAAAAGAAAAAGAAAAAAAAAGAGTGAGTGGGTTCAGACTTTCTCTCCATCCTCTTATCTCTTCTCTTTGCATTGTGTCATTCTCTCCATTGTGTTTTTATAAAATTCTTTTTTTTCTGTATTTCTTTTTTTCTGCCTTGTGCCCATGAGTAGTCAATGTGGCGCATCCGGTTCTGTTGAGCCAGGGCGGAAGGTGAGAGAGAGGGGGCAGGTGGGGCCGCGCTGATGGATGCATCTCATTCAGAGCGCCCTGGGGCGACTCATCCATTGTCGGGGCACACCTTTGAGTACTGTGGTAGTGTTCTGAGCCAGGCACAGAGAGGGTAGAACTACAGTGATAAAACTAAAGAAAAAAAGGGGGGGGGGTGAAAGGAGGGCAGGAAGGATGCTTGTGATTTGTGGAGAGACAGAGACAGAGTGACAGTGATTGGTGTGAGGCAGAGTGGAACACAGACAGACAGGGAGAGAGAGAGAGAGAGAAAGAGAGAGAAATGAAATGGTATGAGGGCCAGAGAGGGCCAGAGACAAAGGAGGGAGTCACTGGGATTTGAGGAAGAGTGAGGGAGAGAGAATGACAGACATGGAAAACTGTGACCAAACAAGAAAACCTTTCTTCCTCCACCGTTACCGTTGCCATGCAAACGCTAAGAGTGACCCATTCAAGCACCTTCCATTATTTCCCCAATTTCTCTCCATTTTCTCTGTCTCCAGCTAATTTTAGTCAGCAACAAGGCTGCTACTTCAGCATTGGCAAGGCAACTTATCTTTTCTGTGCGTGTGTGTGTGTGTGTGTGTGTGTGTGTGTGTGTGTGTGTGTGTGTGTGTGTGTATTGTACCTCTGCAGCTCCTGCCGTCGTCTCCCACCTCGAAGCCGTCAGCACAGAAGCAGAAGGTGCCGTTTCTCATCATGATGCAGCCGTAGCGGCAATGTAGTTCATGGCACGCCGACAGCAGCTCTGCACAGAGAGAGAGAGAGAGAGAGAGAGAAGGGGGGGGGAGCAGAAGAACGGAGAGAGAGGGGGGGGCAGAAAGACGGAGAGAGTGAAGGGGGGCAGAAGGACGGAGAGAGAGAGAGAGAAGGGGGGGCAGAAGGACGGGGAGAGAGAGAGAAGGGGGGGAGAAGGATGGAGAGAGAGAGAGAGAGAAAGGGGGAGGGCGGCAGAAGAACGGAGAGAGAGGGGGGGGGCAGAAGGACGGAGAGGGAGAGAAGATGAGGGGAGATGGACAGAGGGAGAGAGGGAGGGAAGGAAAGGTAAAGATAGAGGAGGAGAGAGGGTTAAAGTGTAGAGGGGGAGATAAAGGTATAGGGGTATAGGGAAGAAAGATGGGAAGAGAGAGAGAAAGAGTGATAAGCAAGAGATGGATATGGCAGAGAGGAGGAGGAGGAATGAGAGGTGATGAAGTAATGAATTAATGAGTGAGAAGGGAGTGAAAGAGAAAATAATAGAGAGATGGGAGGTAGACAGACACTCAGAGAGCAGGATGAAAAAAAGAGATGGATTTGGAAAAGAGTGAGCGAGAGAAAAAAAGGAGAGAAAGGAGTGTGTGTGTGTGTGAGGGGGCAAATATAAAGTAGAGGATGAGAGAAAAAATGGGGTGAAAGAGAGGTGAGAGAGTAAGTGAGTGAGTGAGTGACAGGACATAAGAATGACAGATGAGAGAAAAAAATGAGAGTGATAGAAAGAGTCAGAGAATGAGTGATATAGGAAATAGCACAAAAGAGAAGAAGGGATGGAGAGAGACAGAGAAAGAGAGAGAGAGGGAGACAGAGAGGTTTCAAGAGAGCAAGAGGTTTCACAGAGAGACAGAGGTATTAAGGATTGAGTGATAGAGAGAATATTAAGAGATAGAGGGGAAGAGAGGGAAAGAGAGGAACAAAATAAGAAACACACAGAAAAAAGAACAAATGTAAATTGCAGTTGATCTCACACCCCTCTCAGCAGACGCTCCCTCTTTCCATTCCTTTGACTCCACTTAGAGACGAGACGTTGCTTCCCATTTTAACAGACTCGAGCTGAAGGCTTAGATCAACAGCTCGACAGAAAAAAGGAAATTAAATCATATGAAACCCCAGTACTGTACCTGCGCAGCTGAAACCCTCAAAAAGAACTCTGTACCCCAAAGACAGGATCAAACATACCTCTAACAAGCCCTAATGAACCACCAGATAATTGGATTCACACTTTTTCCCCTCTGAAGAATCCCAGTTTTAATACTACTTACTATGAAGAAACTCAGCTTTGGATAGAATAAAAGATTTGGGAAAAAGGGTGTTGGATGTAGTCCAAATGTTTCATTTTTTAAATTAATTAATTAATTAAAAAATTTGGTTTGTAATATCTGGTGTAGTTTCCTGCAATTCCTCCCAGTAGTAATTAAAACACTGTAAGATGTAGAGATGTACAGGTTGTAAAACTTGTAAAACACAAGAAATGATTTAAACCCACTTTTTCACTTTGTCTTTCCACAAATGTGCTTCAAGAATCCGAGTAATGGGAGCTGATATGTATACAGATCTCCTACAGAAATCATAATTTCCAAAACATATATTTGAAAATTGTGATTGAGATGCCATGCCCTATCATTGCTGTAGTGTGTTGTGACACTTTTTTGGAGTGACAGAAACATGACAGGAAAGTCTTACGCTGCAGCCACTACAGTCTCACATGGTAAACTTGAGTACAGGCAAAATATAAGAAAAGCCTGCATGGTTTGAGTTCTTGAAGACACAGCAGCCTCATTCTGGTGTCCAGTTGGCAATGAGTGAATGTATTGCAACCAACTAGGTTGCCAACTTAATTAGCAACTATAGTCTTGCAAAATGAACCCTGGAGTCTAAAGGACACCTAGACAATAAACAATTTCATTTTGAAAAGAGTAAGCCTACAGTCAACAGTCTAGAGTGTGGTCAATTAGGCCTACCTCTTTCTTTCAAACTTGCGAATGCTATTCCTATCATAACCAAACTTGTCAATTCTATTCCTATCATAACCTAACTTGTCAATGCCACCATTACTATCATAACCAAACTTGTGAATGCCACCATTACTATCATAACCAACCTTGTGAATGCCACCATTACTATCATAACCAACCTTGTCAATGCTAGCGTTACTATCATAACCAACCTTGTCAATGCTAGCATTACTATCATAACCAAACTTGTGAATGCTAGCATTACTGTCATAACCAAACTTGTGAATGCTAGCATTACTATCATAACCAAACTTGTGAATGCTAGCATTACTATCATAACCAAACTTGTGAATGCTAGCATTACTATCATAACCAAACTTGTGAATGCTAGCATTACTATCATAACCAAACTTGTCAATGCTAGCATTCCTATTCCTCATATCATAACCAGTTTTTGAAGTTGTTGCCCTATTGCCTCCTCATCTCAGAACTGCTGTTGCAGTGCTGCTGCTGTTGTAGTTGCTATTCAAATGTGCTCTAGGCCTCCACTCCTTCCTTCACCTCATGTCCACCTTTCCTTTGCCCTGTCCAGTCATGTTCTCCACTACACTTTAACACACTCTTCCCCCAAACCCTGTGTCCATCCCTGTCCCCTGTTGATGCCACTTCACAGTCCAAACACAATCGAACCTCCTTCTCTCTCTCTCTCTCTCTCTCCCTCTCTTCTCTCTCTCTCTGAGTGCTGTGTGTTGATAGGGCCTGCAGTAGTTATGAACTACTCTCAACAACAAAGGGAGCCATCAGCAGACCTTTCAATGCGCCTCTGTTATGTTCTCCTCTTCTCTCATCACAAGGGACTGATGTCTGAACACACTCTCTCTCTCACACACACACACACACACATACATACACACATACACACACACATACACACTCTCAGTCCCACCAACATACCACACACACACACAGACACACACACACACAGAGCGAGAGAACACAAGGCCTGAGAGATGAAACACTAGCCGACCTCGCCGCCTACCTCACTGACTGCTCATTTTCTTTGACGAAGTATAAAGAAAAGTCTGTGATTATTCAATTTACTCAGTGAGTGGGACACATAGCTCAGAACACAAGGACTGAGAGATTGCAGTACAGACTGACAACATAGAGAATCTACAGGGCTCGGATGCTCTCTGTTGTTTGACAATAGTCCATGTGCTCAGTGGTAGTTCATGTTGGAGAAGAGAGTGAGTTGACCTCAATCTTTGTCAACAAAGTAAGAGAATATCTTGGTCCTGGATACCTGATGGAGACCAAGTCGGTTGAAACACTGTGTACAATAAACTGTTCAGGAGCACAATCAGTGTGTGGACATTCTGTTACTTTGTTGGCAACATATACCTGATCCTGCACCAATCTATGGATGTGTAGTATGGATGTGCGTGCACCTCTCAACACTATTGACCTCAATCTTTCTCAGGTCCTTACTTGCCTTTTGGGTATCAGAGATTCAGTTCATTACATTTGGTGAATGTGCTACAAGAGATGTCAATTTGACAAAGCCGACATGTCAAAAGCAAATGTGAACACGGTTTGGCATTCTTTTTTTGTCAGGGTCAGTAGTGCTTCCTTGTTTGTAGACAAAAACAAAAGCCAAGTGAGCAATTGTTTCCCAGTAAATTAAGCTCAGTCTGTCTTAAACACAAAAGGCATCGTAGCCCAAAACACATCACAAAACACAATGAAGAGGTGATTAATTGCTCAATGAGTCAGTGTTATTTTCTATGATGGATGTGTGGAGAGCCTCCACACACCTTACAGCATGCATTTATTTATTTCAATACTCAAAATTGGACTACATACAAAGTGAGTTAGGAGAAAAGCAAGATAAAAAAATAAAAAAAAACATTATGGCATAATGTCTGTGGTCTATTACCCATATACACCAGGTCTCTGGTGTTATTTATGGATATCCTCATAGTGAGTGTTTGTCCCGTCACTAACACATTAAGACATTTCACAGGAGGACAATTAAACAAAAAATCAGCGTTCAGGCAGCTATTTTGACAGCTATTTTGTGACTTCTGCATCACTGACAGCTATCCAACAGCTCTCGATCTAATCAACAACAATAATGCTTTAGTTGGTTAGAACAGTTTAAATAGAAAAGAACAGCTTTCTATTCTCAATTGCATGCAACTGCACACACAGAAGCCAGTGTTAGAAGGTTCCCACTTCTTCATAGGTGTCATCCAATCATTTACAAAAATTTTAAATTGGCATTGACAGTTGCTCTATTACCCGACAAATAAATGAATATATAAAATATTAACCGATTTTAAAAAAATATATCACAGACCACAAAGCTAATGTCTAAAAACCCAAGCTGTGTTTGTCAAGCAGACATGGTTAATGTGCCTCTATTCTCTGCCTTAGAGCTCAGTGGCCTGTGACAAATCTGCTAATATCTATTCTGTGCGCAGTTCACCCTTTCCCAGCCCCTAAGGAACATTTCTCTCCTTGCCTGTTCTACCATCTTCTCCTCTCCTCTCCTCCCCTCTCCTCTCTCTCCACTCCTCCCACCTCCTCTTCTTTTCGCTCCTCTCCACTTCTCTTCTCTCCTCTCCACTTCTCTCCTCTCCTGTCCTCTCCTCTCCACTTCTGTTCTTTCCTCTCCTCTTCTCCTTTTCTTTTCATCTCTTTTTTCTACCCCCTTTTTCTGTTCTCTCTCTTCTCTTGTTCCTGAAAGCTCTCTCTCCCTCTCTCTGTCTCTCTGCCATTTCTTGTGAAGGCTTTCCAGCACCAGTGATGGCAAGCGATACAGTGAGCGGCCGGGAGAATGAGCGAACGCTCACGGCGTGATAACTGGCACACGTCTCCCGTTGTGCTCAGACAACACACGAGGCATCCGCACACAGTCTGCCCCGAAGATACAGCGGAGGATTATCCCCCTATCGGCTCTGAGATGCCACACAATCCCTTTCCCCTATTCAGAGCAGACAGCCAGGACAATCAGGTATGCAGAGCACCACGCGTTTGGTCTGTGTCTGTGCGGGAGCACTGCTACCACAGCAAAGAGGAGACGAGGAGGGTCACTGGGGCAGCCAGGAACAAACCCCATCACCTTCATTATATGCCAGACAGTGTAGGGAAATGTTTGAGATCCGCAGGACATAGCACACATCACCATTAGAACTCCTTCCTGAAATCAACCCCCACCACATACACAGACACAGACACACACACACACATACACACACACACACATGCAGGCACATGCCTTGAGTACATCGCTCATATTGGTAACATCAACAAAACCAGCAAACAGTGCATAGACACACCACCAACCCATGCAATGATCCTGCACAGAGCCATGAAATCTCACCCCTATTTCAAGAACCTCACCCTAAATCACCCCTATTTCTCATTACATTACATTACATTTCTTTTGTCTGGGTCGTTTCTGATCTTTTAATTGCATATCTCTGAGTCTTTCAGGATCAGTGTTCATGTACAGTAGGACTCCTTTCCTCTGCCTTCCCTTCGCTTTCATGTGTGTAATGTTCTTTCAGTTGACACTGTAGAAACAAATGCTTTAATAACCCTTATCTAATTACTTTGCTAATTTAAATACTTAAATAGCTTCTACATCTGTGTCATATTCAACTATTCAACCAACTTTGCCTTTTGATGCTTGATTACATGCTGTCACCAGTTTAAAGATGCATGTACACTACTTTGAGTTTAAATAATAGCAGATTTATACCTTAACGATTGAGCCTAACAAAGGCAAATCTTACAGGCCTTCATGTAACTACAGGTACCAGCAACCTTCATGTAACTTTTTAGATCTACTTGTGTATGCAGACAAATTCAAGGCCTTCATAGAATAATAGAAATAGTAATATGAGTCCTGGACAGTGTTCTTGCTTAAATTGATTTAAACATTTATAAGTACCTTTTTTCACTTTTTTTGTTTATATATCTGTTTCTATTTTCCCCTGTGTTGACTATTTATTTTATTTTATTTTATTGGTTGATTGTATACTCAGGGCATTGCTGTAAAAGAGCTTGATACATAGTCAGTTTTCCCTGAATGGATGCTGTCCTCTCAAACATGACAGTAAGGTGATAATAGAAATGACCAAAAACTGACTGGAATACAAGGACCTTCAGGCATTCTATGAGCTCTCTCTCTCTCTCTCTCTCTCTCTCTCTCTCTCTCTCTCTCTCTCTCTCTCGCAGCTCTACAATCCTTTTTTTGTGTGTGTGCAACTACAAGAAAGAAATGTAATCCAAAACTCAAGAGTAAGTCTGCTGTAAGGTTTAACCCTAATAATTGAAATGCTCAGAAAGCCTCATTGTTTGGTTGGGAGTGTGATCATGTTTGAGACTGACATAAACAAACTCACTCACTTTTCAGTGGGCTGACAGATACTGTGGCAAACCTATTCATTGTTTTTGATCAGGGAGACAGTCATGTTATGTGTGTAATTGAAAACATGGTCTCCATGGTCTTTAGCTGCTGACACAGCATTCCAGAAACACAAGAGCACCAGTGAGTTGTTGTGAGCCATGATTTCCAACACACCTTTGCCCTATTCTTTGTAACGCAACTTTCTTAATACACCATGTACCTGTTTTTCTATTATTGTACAAGGCAGAGCAAGTGTTACACTCTTGTCTCCTATTTGCACTGTACCTTAAAGAGACACCTTAAACAAATAAACTATCCACCCAACTAAGCCCACCTTATGTAAGATGACTGCTCTTGTGTGGATTTTCTCAGTGCTGTTTTTTCACTGCGTCCAAAAGGACATTATTAGGACAGCATGTTGCCTGCATTTTTCAATTTTCTTGCTTGTGTCATTTATAGATTTAACACTGAACTTATATTTTTTATTGAATTATATATATATATATATATATATATATATATATATATATATATATATATATTGATAATTCAATAAAAAATATTATTTGACATCAATAAAATGTGTCAACAAGTAGCTATCGTGACACACAATTATCTGGCCATCTGGAGGCAATCTAATGTGGTCTATACACTTCATTTACATCCTCTTTTAGTATACTTTTAGTGCACTTTTAGAAACTTTGTAGCCTACAGAGGAGCTAAGGCTATGTCCCGCAGACCTGACCAGCCTTGATAGATGTTGTTTTCAAGACAAGACTTTCAAGGTAGACCATGCATACTGCCCATGGATGCACACAGTCTGACCAGCCGATAGGTTATTTATGTCCGAATTTCACTGTCGTTATATATATATATATATTAAGGCAAGGCAAAGGCAAATTTAAGGCAAAATTGTTATTTAAACCGTAAATATTAAGTGATCCAGGCCCAATCAAATACTTTGATGGACCAAAAGACAAGCAGGCAGCTCTCATCCTGTGGCACTCGTGGCACTAAGCTAGTCTACTTATGTCTTTTCACTTTTTTATGCACAGAGTAGGCTGCATCTGAGGCCATTTGAGACTTGGAAAAATGTATATTTTGGAGCATGTGGTGGGTGTATGTGTGTGAAGGGTAGGGGGACTTGCAAGGGGTAGGGCAATGGGAGGGCAATGGGAGGGCATCACATTTGTAAAGCAACTAAAATCTTAACTGGAGTTCAGTCTAAACAAAAGACTGATATACCCTGGTGAAAGCTCTGTTGGAGTGTTTGTAGCGGACTTTCAGAGTTTTCACACACACAGGTTCTGACTACTTCAGTCTGTTCCTATATAGTTGAATACAGGATCAAAATCTCTTGTCTTGGACACTGGATTATTCTATAGAGGAACTGTTGTCAGATTTTCTCTTTTGAAATAACTATAGGAAGTCTGTGAAGGGGGAAAAAAATAGATCATTCATTGATCATATTGTCTGAAAGCCACCTGGGTTTAAGCAGACACAAAGACATTGCTGGAGCTATGCAGTTTTTGGGCCAGTGCTACGCACCGTTACAGCTCAAACTATATTTCTCATTCAGCCATCTGAAACCATTCTCTGTTCATTTAATGCTAATACTATGTACTTGTTTACAAACACTATGCCAATAAAGCCAGTCTGAATCTAAGATCTGGAGATGTCACTCCATCACTGGGCCAGTGGAGGGCACAGCTAGTGGGCAGTGGCCCAGTAACTGCCTCTCAGACCCCAGCACAGACCCAGCACACAGATGGTCTGGCCATCACCACAGCCATGGAGCATTACTGCTCCTACTCCCAGAACAGCATGGTGCTTAATCACAAGGGACAGAGAGAGAGAGAGATAGAGAGAGAGAGAGAGAAACAGAGAGAGACAGATAAACAAAAGATAGACATAGACAGAAAGACAGGTGGAGTGCAAGTGGAGAAAGGGTTACACAGAGAAACCTGGAGACAAGAGAGAGACAGAAACATTATTGACAGTGAGAGATAGGGACAGAGATAAACAGACAGGTAGGGAGACATAGACAGACAGCGGATGAGAGACAGACAGAGAGAGGCAAGCCAAAAGAGGGAGCAATGGAGAGATATTGAGAGAGAAGCAGGGAAGAAGCAGACAGAGAGAGAGTGAAGGAGAGAGAGATAGAGGGAGATAGGAGATAGTGATAGAAAAAGAGCCTGAATTAGAGAGAGAGAGAGAGAGGGAAGTGCTGTCCAGGAGGCACCGCAGTCCAAGTTCCCCAGATGGGCTAATTACTCCTCCTCTCAGAGGAGCCACGTGGCCTTTGTCTCTCCACGGTCAGTCATTATCCGGCCTCGTGTGAAGGTCTCCAAAGCCACTAATTAAAGCCAGGCCGAATTAAGATGCTGACCTGCACAGAAGCGGCGGCCACAGGAGATATAAGGGGGGTCTAATAAGCACGCTATGGATTTATCGCACCTTAAATAAAAGTTGTGTTTTTTTATTTATTTAAAGATTTATTTTATTATTTTTTATGTAAGTCCTATAAATCCAAACATGTGTTGTGATTGACTGAAAGTCACAGGAGTATAAATCTATCTGTCTAGAGAGAGAGAGACAGACAGACAGACAGACAGACAGAGAGAGAGAGAGATTGTTTCAAGAGTGTTCAATTATTAGAATCATAGCTTCCAAAAGATTTCCAGTTTCATTCCATAGGTTATCTTAATATAGTCTGGTAATGCAATAGAACATTCATTGTTTCTGTTTACATTGCTGAAACGTTCTCCAGGGTCAGAGTTGAAGGGAGCAGAGACACATGGCCAGCCTTATGTTTAACAATCTAATGAGCAGGTGGACACCAAGTGGCCTTGAATTGACTGATCTAAACTCAGAGAGAGGCAGACTCCAGACTCCAACAGCCACAAGCAGGATGGTACCAGGACAGCAGGTCTGGACTTTGGTGATGCTGTTTGGAAACAGGAGCAGCCTTATGAAATGTTATTCTACAGAGACTCTGCCCTATGGTAGTGTTTGGACACAACACTTTTATATGCCAAAAAATAAAGCAGACGTATAACTGAAATGACTGAAAACAAAAGATTTAAGTGAAAAAAGAAAAGCCCTCAGGTCATCACATAACACAAGCAGATGCTCCCTTTTGTGACTTTGCAACTTTGACAGATTCATGGTTGCACTCACAGTTTTCCACATGCATCCCTACGGCTTAAGGGTTAAAAACATTTCTCCTCTCAGCAGCAGCAGTCTTAGCTCCCCTACTGACTGTGTGTGAAGACACACAGTGTGTGTGTGAGATTGTGAGTGTGTGTGGGGGGAGACTGTCACACTTCTGATGTGTCTGTAAACACTGCAGAGGAGCACACCAGTCGCATGAATCATTCACGCCAAACAATTAAATTTTAAACCAGCTCTCTCTGATAGGGGAAAATCCCTTTTAATAGGATTTGATACCACCAGATTGTTTCCACATGCTCATAACCACCAGTAATGATTTGACAGATGACTCAAGCCAGACTGCATAAACAAGAGAGGAGAGAGAAAAAAAAGACATCAAATATTGATTCAAAGTGCCTGTCATGGTTTAGGTAGTCCCTAGACTGGCAAGCGGCTCCACACCACACAATGAGCACATCTTTGGAAAGCTCTTCATTTTCCTCAAAGTGTCAAAACTTATGAAGATGTCTCGCTCCTTCTTTCTACTTTCTGAGTACAAGAAGAGTTTTTATGCTCATCAACAGCAGTCCAGACTCTTTCCTCATCACACTGTGAGATTCCAGAGATCAATTTGAATTCATCAGTCTGATCCTGCGATCAATGAATTAACCAGTCCTCTGTCTGTTGGCTTTGTTCACAACCCTCTCAAACTCCTCAAAGATGGTCTTTGTGGTCCTGCCGATGTCAGTTTGACAGCAGTGTCCAGTGCTTTACTACAAGGAGGACTGTGAAAAGTTATCCAGGCTAACGCTGCCATAGAAACTCTGCCCAGTATTTAATGTTTGCTACAGTACTATGTCAGCCAACTCTGGAAAGGCATCCAATTCCACCCACTGAAAAATCTAGCAACAATCAGCGGACAGATATCAAAGACAGCAAATAGCACCCACCCTGCACCTAGTATGTCCATCAACAGTGTCCAACACTGCTGTAGTACTTTGTTGTACTTTGATAAGTTGTTCAGTACCAAGCAAGCCTGCAATTTTTCTGCCCCCGGTGCTCTCCCTGCATGTGTGGATTTGAAAAGAAAACAGCAACAGCATTGTACATTCTCACTAATCCATGTGGATTTGTTTGCAAACCAAGCACAGGCACCAGTGATGATCATTGGGGTTATCTTAAGTGACAAGGTAATAAACGCGGTTTCAGTTTGATTCAGTTAAGGTTTTGTTTAACACGACCTGCATTTTCAAACTGCAAGTGCTTGTAACTGCACAATTAAGTGATAGAGGGTGCCGAAAGAGCCTTCATTCACCCCACAATGAGCCATTTTACTATCAAAATGACTAAGAAGCTGGTAAATTAACCTAAAAATGTTGCTGGATATCCCTTTAAAATCAGTCTTTGGGATAGATTTTACCAGTTGCTCCAACTGGAATTACATTCAGGCTTAACTTGCAGTCTTAGCGATGCACATTCATGTGTTTCCCTACAAAACAATGACATACCTTTCCTTGGGCTGTTGAAAAGATTCTACTGATGGTAGAATTCACATCCTATTTACAGGAAACAGCAACGTGAGACGTGAAAGTGAAGTGACTGAGTCTGAGACTTCAGGATAGTGATAAATAGCCAAAATACAGCCAACGATCATCTCTTTGAGTGGCTTTAGTTAGAGTCTCTCTCTGAGAACAATCAAGAGACTTTCACTTGTTTCTCTCCTTCCTTTAGTATCAGACATGTCATCTGTCTCACACATCAAGTACTGTGCTGGGAGTGCTTTAAATAACTAAAAAATAGTTTTTGAGATGCTCATATCAGCATGTCAACTTTACCCTGAAATGTGCTTGTGCTTGGCTTAGAAACATTGTCTTTATTTTTACTGTGCTGTAAGGTAAGCTTAGTATTATTTGCCCAGACAAAGGAGAAAGAGGATGTCTGTGTGCTTTCTGTTATTTGTGTGTGTGTGTGTGTGTGTGTGTGTGTCTGTGTGTGTGTGTGTTCATGTGTGTAAGTGTGTGATGAAGTTTAAATGCATCCATCCTCCATCACATGAGGCTAGCTTAAACACTACAGCTCATGGGTTCCATCTGAAAAGTCAGACATTCTGAAAGCCATCTCTCTTTCTCTCTCTCTCTCTCTCTCTCTCTCTCTCTCTCTCTCCTTCTGTGCTCTTGTCCTCCCAGTGGACCCATAATACCCTACGCAACATACGTTACCATCTCATTATCTTATTCAAATAAGCCATGCGGCTGGAGCCATAATTCCAGTGAAACAATCTTAGGTACAGCCCTCACTGTGGAGCCGGGTTGTAATAGTAGAGCTATGCCTCACCGGGATGACTATTCAATGAAGAATGCCACCTTCAAAAGAGCCCAAAAGAATGCGGGCAAATTCACAAAACAATTCCAAGCCTCAGCACAAAGAGTATATAATATGGCGTCTACTGAGGCAAATACACAGAGTCTAAAGCACATCTTCAATCCCATTATAACACTACAAATTCAATAAATATGCAAATGAATGTAGACTGGGAATGTGGATGCATCCCCCCCAACAACAAAAAAAAAAAAAACACCAACCCACCCCAACACACACACACCCTATTGTTTATAATCTTTCTTTTTTTTGTCGTTAGCAGCTCAAGAAAACAGGAAATTATTTGCCCAATATTCATGGGTATTCATATTTGGATGAGAGACCATTCTTATCGCTAGCTCTGCTAGCCCCCGAGGATAGCACTTGTTTGTTTGTTTGAACTGAGTGTAATGAAAAGTTAATCAAGTGAGATAATTGAACGTTGTTGAGAGGGAGACCAGTGGGAGGAGTGTACATGTGTGACATTGCTTTTCATTACCTCGCAAACCAGCTCCTCTCTCTCAGCTATATCTGTCCAGAAATGTATCGCATTCAAAACTGTGGGGCTAATTTGTAACACTAAAAAAAGACACAGTGAAAGAAATGGCAAGGAAACTATTTCTAAGCCATTCAAATGTTCATATATTTAATGGATGTTACCAAGAATAAAACGGCACACATCCACTACATCAAGACACTGGACTAAGCATAGTACTTTAGTGTTTGTTTGAAGGGGCTGACTATTACTGTCATGATCATTCAACAAGATGCTTAAAAGGACTCAAAATACGTAAAGGACAATGTATTGTCTGCCAGACATTATAGGAAAATATTTCCAAACAGGACGAACAGGATTTTGTATTATACGGCTACTTGCCAAAACAACGACAGAAAACTTCACACAAATGTCTTTGAAAATCAATTTGTTACCGTTTCTTGCCTTCCACAGATAAAAAAATAGTTGAACTTGAGAGATTTCTCCTTTCACTTTCAATGAAGTTCCATTGCGATAAGGGAATGATCTCTACTCACAGAATGATGTTGCACATATGAATCTGAAGCAAAAAACCTGGGGTTAGCCATTGACAGCGGTCATTATACTTTCGAAACAGTGATTATACAGACCTCAGAACTGGCCTCCGAACATTGAAAAGACCTATTCTAAGTGAAGAGCCGTATAATAAACTTTTATATTGATCAGTGGTCAATAACCTTTTGACTCTTTTTTAATGTCTCAAGCACAGTGGACTTACTTGTTCTGACAGTCCTTTCCTATGTGACTGCACAAGCACACTCAGGGCAGGGAGAATTTCAACTGCTGTAAGGTCCTTTTTGCTCAGCACTATGTTAATTCAGTCTCTCTGTGTTTCCACAAAGCAACACTGAAAAAAAAAAGCTCAATGAAAGCTGTCGGCATAGAAAGGCTGACATGATGGGCTGCGCTATTTTGATGAGCCAGGGCTGACACAAGAGCCAGAGCAACAACACTTCTCTTAGGGGAGATAGCAAATAACACTTACAGATAGAGAAAGAGAGGAGATAGATAGATAGATAGATAGAGAGAGAGAGAGACCCTCCTGTCTTCTGCTCCCGCTCTCACTCTCTCTCTCTCTCTCACACACACACACACAAACACACACACACTTCTCAGGATCAAATGGAGGGGAAACAGGCTGTCAAAACAACAAAGTGGTTTGGAGACAGCCACACTTCATCAGACTAATGCTCAAAGGCAGCCAGAGTCGTTCTCACGACTGAGGTTCTCCAGTCTGCACACACACACACACACATGCATGCACACACACACACACACACACACAGATATAGGGGTCAGATGACCAACTCTCACCTTAACTTCTTTGTGTTACCCAAACTAAACATAATGCTATGTCACAATGCTACACACCCCCCAACACACACACATATACACATAGATGAATGATAGACCTGGGAATGATGGTGTCAGATTTATTTGCATTCCCCATTTCGTGGGACTACATTAGTGTCACACTGAGACTATTTTCATTATTTAGAGGAATGTGAAAGGGAAAGTGCAACCTGTCCAAATATCTGATGTGTCAAGCATTTTGACACAAAGCCACGTTTCTTATTTATTTATTTGTTCTTTTTTCTGGGGCTCGTTAGAACCTAATCGGTGTTGACAAAGCTCCAAGCAGCAGTCCTGTGTCCCAGAAGCACTCATTTTGTGCCCTGTTTTATCTTATTTTAAGTCACATAGTTTGTCAACTTAAATAAATAAAATATGGGGTTAAAAAAATCACCCAAAAAACAGCAGCATGAATTGGCTCATTATCACGTAATGTTTTACTTTGACAAAAAGCATCAATAACATTTGAAGTGACTTTTAGACTAAGCTAATAGGGAACAAAAGGAATGAACGACACACAGTACTGTACTTCACCATTTTACGAAATTAGATGAGCTAATTACTAATATTCCCGTCTGATAAATGCTTGCTAATGGAAATTAATGACGTTGCACACAAAACCAAAACAATTATCACAGAAATGGACACATTAGCCACCGTCAAATCAATCAGAGACTGCTTACAATCGTCTCTGTAATGTCACTTAATACGGGAGCCCAACTGGAGTTAAACAAGAGATAAATTATGAGCTATGCATCATGTTAGCAGGCAGGTTGATGTGTTTATTGTGCAGGTTTGCGGTCATTAAATTGCTAATGCCTTTTAATTCGAGACCACAGGCCACAGCTTGGCAGAGTTATTAATGGGCACTTGGTCAATGAAAATACAAATATATACAGGTGCAAATCAAGTGTGTGACTTTAGATTCACCTTGTCCAATTGTGTGTGTGTGTGCGTGTGTGTGTCTGTGTGTGTGCGTGTGTGTCTGTGTGTGTGTGCAAATGGGAGGGGTATTATAGTGTTATGATAATTATGTGAATGTGTTGTAAAAAGGTGATCATTTCACTTCAATCAATCAATCCATTCTTTTTCTACACTGCATGGTGTGTACTCTGCAACTGTGGTATCGGCATTTTTTGAACAACTTGCGCAGGAGGGTTGAGATGTGCCAATCAATATTTCTGCACCTCAATACTTCAGTAGTTCTCTTTGTCCTTCCAGAAAATGCCTGATCTCAGCAAAACACTCCAAGGCCAGTTTTGAGAGCAGGTAAATACTTTTGCTCATCGCTAAATGCTCTCCAAAATGGCTGCCCTTCCAGACCTTCCACATCCACCCTAGGACAAAATGTGTGTGCCTGCAGAGAATAACATGGCTGGTAAATGGCAAAAAACAGGTGGTTCTCAAACAAAAAATTTGCACATTATTTAAAAGAGGAAAATGCAAAAACTCTTGAACACTTCTTGGAAGAAGTTCAATGAAGGAAACAAAACCCTCAGAAAATAACCCTCCTGCTGTTGGTTGGCGAAGGTGAGCTGAAGTAGTTCTTTTGCGTTGTGTTCCATATGGGCCTATTCTACTGCAATGTCTCATGAGACTCAGTATGTTTATTCATCACTAGAGGAGAAGAGAGGTAGCAGAGAAGAGAGGAAGGGAGAGGAGGGGAGGAGAGGAGAGGCGAGGGAGGGAGAGGAGAGAGGAGAGGAGAGGAGTGGAGCGGAGGAGGGGTGAGGAGAGAAGAGGAGGGCTGGAGAGTGAAGTTTTCGCAGAGACCCAGCTGGTGTACTTTCACTTCACTTCAGTGACCTCCACTCCTCCCTCCCACCTACTCAAACTCATCACAATGTGTCGCCTGTAACACACACACACACACACACACACACACACACACACACACACACACACACACACACACACACTATACTGCCATGACTGTCATACATACACACACACACACACACAAAACACACACACACGCAGGGGAGGGAGAGAGAGAGAGGTCTGTCCTGAACTGAACTTCAAAGTAGGCGTGGAGAGTTACTCATTCAATTATCACACTTAATTAACTCTCCCATCTTGCTTGGCTCACCTTAGTGTGAGGTCAAAAAAGGAACGAAAAAATAAATAATACCAAAAAACACACACACACACATATCTACACACACACACTCGTATTCCTTTTGGCAACGTCACAAAAAAATCCATTAATGTCGACCATTAGATTTTGCTGCGTTGCATGTGCAAAGCAGCTTATATAAGCAACCATTAAAACATCACTAGCCAGAGAGCCTCTTTATTGATTTCATTTATTTGTTTTGCTCTTCTGCAATAGCACATTAGAGCTTGTTAAATTTGTCACCTACCATTTCGCTTTAAAACTGTTTTCATTCCAGGGTGACTGACTGAGTGTGAGTGTGAGTGTGAGTGTGAGTTTTTTTGGACAAAGAAGCCCATGCATTTCCTGTACTTTTTGCTTCACCAGCTATGGTGAATTCAGAGGTGAAACACACACACACACACACACACACACACACACAGAGAGAGAGAGAGAGAGAGAGAGACGATGGCATGGGAGAGAGGAAGAATGTGAGATTTATAGCCTTTGGCTCTTGTTGCTTAATTAGCTGTATCTAAAAACAAACTAATGGAGAAGAAGACACAATGTTTTTTTTTTTTTTTTTTTAAATGTTCCTCCACGACCAGGGACAGCTTTATGTGATATATCACCTCAGGCACCCGTGCCCGTACCACACCAAACTGCACCGAACTACTCCCACACCATGCCATACTACACTTTTCCAGATCTCCCCATCTCTCTTTGTGGCACCCCTCATGATTCTTCTCCTTCACTCCCTCTCTCAGTCCATCTGTCTTGCTCTGTCACTCTCCCACTCTATCAGGCACCATGGCTATTAGCGTCTTTCCATTTCAATCACTGGGAAAAAAAAAAAACAAAACAAACCTCACGTGGTAGTAGGACAGCAGGAGATGTTAGAGAACCAAAGCTGAGGGTGTTATTTCATTGGACATAATGATTTCAACCTGATTGTTCTGGCATGATGGCACAGGCTTGGGGTCCAAATGAAAGAAAGAACTGTGCAATCTGTCATCCTCAGCATGTTCAGTTTATTGCTTATCATTGTTTATTATTTTCAAACCACATCTTTTGTCTGAATGAATAAGAATGAAGACTAATTGAGGCACTCACAGAGAAAGCATGAAGCTAACTCTATTTCAGTCTTGTTTTGAATTTTACATTGGGTCCGCCAGATGTATGGTTTGGTACAGCTCAGTGTCAGCTTCCTATGGAACATCTGTCTAATTGAGCAAACACGCATGTGCACTGACATGACAAATACAGTAACACACACACACACACACACACATGCACACAAACACTCTCTCTCCTACACACACACATTTAAATAGAGAGAGAGGAAGATGCTCATGAGAGATGCTAAGAATTGCTTTTGGCATGATCCTCCTTTTATTTCTGAAGCATGACTACCCATATGACATAAGAGCTACAACCAATCATGATGAATTAACACGAATGCTGTGGCTTAATAATATAAGACCAATCAACAGCGAAACAAAGTGTTTTAAACAACACCCACCAGCTCAAAGGGGCAAAAACACAGAACCCCGATTCACAAAAGCCCAACAGCAAGCACAGCGGCCCTATTAATTCCAACCGGAGGACTTCCAGTCATTGGTGGCACCACGCCGGACCTCCGGGCCAACCCAGCCTGCCAGTGTCCATGCCAATCCTCTTTGCCCGCCGTGCCATGTCCGCTTGTTGTCCAGTGTGGTGCCCAGATCAAAGGGTGCGCCATGCCACCACCCTACCCTCTGCCCCCTGACAAGCTCTCAGACTGGGGGTTCGGTGCTCACCTCCCTCACCAGCCACCATGCTACCACCCTCCTTCCGTGCGTCTACTAAAGGTCACCCGTGTTGGCACGGAGTGGCGCGGCGGCTGAGGCGGAGGCTGGCACTGACTCTGGTCGGTCCGTTGGCTGGCGGGCACAGACCCAGCGACGCCCGCTGACTCTGCATTGTCCCGTTGCCTGGGCCAGACGGCCTCCACCTGCTTGTTACCGCCAATCGGGCTGGTGGCGAGCAACAGCATCCCGTGTCCGACATTGCAACCTGCTGCTGCTTGTACAAACCCACTCGCTCACTCGCTCGCACACTGCTGCTATACCACACCTCTGCTGCGTCCACCTCCAACGCTGACACCAACACACTCAAACTGCTGCTACTAGTAGAGCTCAAACACACCCAGTCATGCAGCAGCTCTTTATAATGAAATATTACTAGGAGATAGCTAGGGAGAAATTTACTTTTACTTTTATTTGTTATTTATTTTTTAAGTTATTTGCCCTAAATTTGTTTACATTTAGTAGTCTCTCCCCTGCCATACATACAAAAAACAGAGTGCACTGTGTATTGGGAGAGCTGTAAATACTAACTGAATTGGAGTTTGCCCTCTGCAAAGCTGCCCTCACTGTTCATTACCTTGGCTGTTCACCTACAAGTGTGTGTATGCGTGTGTGTGTGGTGTCTGTGTGAATACATGCATCTGTGCTTGTGTGTGAGTGTGCATGTGTGTGTCAGTGTGGTGTGTGTATGTGTGTGTGTGAATGTGCATGTGTGTGTGCGTGTGTAAGTCAATGTATTTGTGTGTGTGTGTGTGAATGTGTTTGTGTGTGTGCAGGGAGCTGGAGGCACATTTCACACCTTCTGTTATCAGCCCTTATTTATACTTACAGCAGTCCTATTTCAAAAGCAGCCAATAGCAATACCATCCCCTTAAGCACACTCAGTGTGTGAATGGGTACTGACTAGCAGTGGAGATGGAGGGTAGGAGGGCACACATAAGTAAACAAATAAACAAGCTTCCTTACCTCTACAGTGTACTCCCTCATCAAAGCCATCTGGGCAGTCTTTTGCTCCGTTGCAGAGCTTGTTGAAGTGGATGCATTTTCTCGTGCCGATGCACTGTATGTGGTTGAGCGGACATCGCACAATCACCTCTGGCGCACCTACCGAAGAAAAAAAAAAAAAGAATTTTTTTCGGCCATTAGATGTTTGTTTAAGCCTCAGTAGGCTGGCCATTTCATATGTGGACGAGATGGATTACGACAAACTTCATCATTCCGAATAAGAATAATGTTGAAACAATGATGAGAATAAGTAGAGAAATAAAAGGAATGTCTCTTTTCTCTGCAGCTTATTCTACTCTGTGGAGAGCCATTGTCTCCTCTGTGAATGGGCTGTAAAATGGAAATCAGGGCCCTTAAAATGGTCTCTCCCGTGTGCTCCTTTGAGGAAACCCCACTCCATGAGCACTAGTTCACATTCAGTTCTGTCCTTCCTGTCTGACATTTCTATTCTCCCAGTGCGTCCCCATTTGACTGGAGTGACTTTAGCAAACACTGGCACACGACACACTGGGCTTATGATGCCAATACGTGATCCAATTTTGCAATAAACTAGTCCGATAAATAAATAAGAAGTCTGACATTTTTATAGTTCAGCGTCTGTGTCTAAAATAGACTCTTATACCAAAATAAAACATATGCATTACTTTTCTGGTGAATATACAGTACGTATTTTATGCATGTATGACACCTGATTACACCTGGCTACGTTTAATTACAGTAAACTATAGTGAAAAATGAGAAGAGCTGTTATGGCAATCAGAGGCAAGAGGTCTGACGATCAAAATAATTTCTGGAATAACCCCTGATCTCAAAAGTGCCTGCTACTTTTGAGACAATCAATGCTCAATTCAATGTTAATTTAGAGCTCATTAATTACTCCTGAAGCCTGGATTAGCCAGTTCACAGTATAGACCTGACCACTTGATCATCCTACTGATAGTGACTAAAAGCATTATGCAAACGGTAGCCAATTTAGTGTCAGTATGTGTTGCCTGGGTGCTGAAACAGTATAAGTGTTGCCAGTCCCATCCAGTTAAGGGGGGTTGAACACTGAACATCCCCATTATTATGCATTTCTTAGCACTTGACACATCTAGACAAATTACATTTAGTCATTAAGAACAATAATAAGTAACCTTATATGACTGATATGACTACTTTTCACTCTTCTTCACAGTGTGTGAATCTTCTTCTTCCAGATTCACACACTTTCCTCAGAGACTTTAACAGGACCCAGCCTGACCTTTGCAACTGTTAGTGCTTGGATGAAGTTCTGAAATCCACACAGCTTTCCCAAACTCTCAAAACCAGTCAAAACAAGATGGCCACACGCAGAAGATACAAGAACTCAGCCCTTTCCCGCCCCAGTTGTCTGATGGATTGGCCTGAACAACAGTCTACTGGCTGTCTGCAATCTAAATGAACTGTGCAGTCTGCCAGACTAGCCCTCTCTAGCATTGCTCTGAGCCGATCCTCTAGTAATAATGCTGTTTTCTACAGATGATTTAGCAGTGCCCACACAAACATTCGATGGTCAGGTTAGGTGATGAAGTAGCAAGCGCAGACTGCATCAATTACCAATTAGAGCATTAAGGATTCAATCAGGTCAGAATAAACAACAGTTTTTTTATTACAGAGCAAGCAGCCATGAAATCAACTTTATTATGACCAGGGGGGCATAGACTCATCAGGAGTTAGCCATGTTACTTTTGAGACATTTTGCTGGGATTGAACTGGGATTTATTTCAGTGCTCAGCAGATGCTAAGCAGTGTCTGAGGAGTGTGTGTGTGTGTCTGTATGTGTTTAACAAACTGCTGATAGAACATGTTATTACGTGTTATAACTGCTGTGCAATGGCATGCACAATTCCTTTTCTGTTCAGCATCTTTAAAAACAACAGGTCGCCCTACATTCAGTATTGCACATTCTCTACATGGTGTACAAGCGTATGCTGAATACAGTGCATTATAGAATTCTGAATTCTATACCGTAATTTCCCGATTATTACCTTGGGTAATGCATTGATTTTGCAAAATTGAGTTTTCTATGAGGTTAATACACCTGCTACTGAATCAATAGGTACAGTTTAGACTGTGGTTAATATATATATACATGTTTTTTTTTTTTTTTTTTGTATAAAACACTGACCTGAGGTTTATACATGGTGCAGCTTATATTCAGGAAATTACTGTGTCTCTTAGTGATGGGACCTTATCTGCAAATATTACTATGCATGATAATGAAGCTTAACCATGATGCAGCAGAAGAGATTGTGTGTGTGTGTGTGTGTGTGTGTGTGTGCATGTGTGTGTGCATGTGTGTTGTGCGGTGCATATGTTAATGTGTGATTTTAAGCTGTGCCGCTGCCACTTATTCAAACTAAACTGAATGATATCATCACCTCCCTAATCATATACGCTTGTTCTAAAATTTAAATATCTTCCAAAAACAATGTGCAGGAGTGTGTCTATGTGTGCACGCATGCGTACATGTAGAGTTGTATGTGCGTGTCTGTTTATGTCACACACAGACGCAAACACAGACACACACACACACACACATACACACACACAAGAAAAAAAGAGCAAACCCACACTTCCCTCCCCCCTCTTGTCGCTCTGGTCCTTTCTTTACCGGAGCTGCACCCAACATCTGTTAAAAGATTCATGAGGCACATAGGTGACCCTCATTGGCTAAGCGCCCCCGCAGGCATATAAAGCACGTTGCAGTGAGCAAGGCTTCCACTCCCAGCGGCTCGGCCGACCGAGTGCTCTGACCGTACGCTCACCAAATGTGTCGCCCCACACATACAGAACCCCAGTATCAATTACCATAACTGCAACATAGCCATTTAGAGACAGATTTATTGGTCAGGTGACCACCACTCGTGAGAGTGAGATCTTCACAGCTGCCTGTGAATGAAGCACCTTACTTATATCGGTGCTCGTATGGGACAGCGGAGAAAAAAGACAACAGGCGCGTTTTTCATTTATACTCCATAGGGTAATGTGATACTACAATTAAGGGAGTCATTACCTTGAAACCCTTCTTCTTTAACCTGTCGTCACTGATTCATGGCACTGCATGATCAGTGTTTAAAACGATAAGCACTGTCCTTGGCAATAGCTCTCTTCTTGTTACCACCGTTTTTTTTCAAAATGATATGAACCTGAATGAAAGATTCTTTTTTTCTCCCACAGTAACACTTCAGACAGGTGTTCAGGTTCAAGGATAATGCCATGTTAAGGACAGTCACATGTAAGTAAATGTCAAAATGTTTTAATATATAATTGTTTATTAATTGTAGATTTTATATCAGAATGCAGAACCAGGCTAATCAACACTCAGGCCAAAAGCCTCTGGCTATTTTCATAAAACTAAATGGCATATTTAATATAATGGTAAGGGCAATACCATCCCCAGTAACACCCTGTTCACTCATGGGTTAAATGACCCAGTTTACCATTTATATGACATATGTGCGTACAATAGATTTCCTTCATGTCACTGACATCAGAATGTGACTTCATTCTGAATGTGACTTCAGTCTAATACAGAGGAAAATATAACTGGAGGACGTCTAGCATTCGGATGATTTCATTTAGGGCTGTTTTGTGGTGTTTTCACAGGAGAGCAAGAGACAGAAACCGCTAAAAGTGTCTTATAATTCAGATACGTTTCTTTCATTCCATTTTTTTTATTTAAACTCAGGTGATTAATAAGTCTATATTACTGAATACACTCTGCAGTATTTCATTAAACCGTCTACTTTTCTCCACTCCATCAGAAAGAGATGATCTCCCACAGCTATACTGCCATATGCTAATCACCTGCGTCATTAGCTTTATGAATGACCTTAAATGACAATGATGCACACTTAGCATATTTCCCATTGGGCTTTAGCAATATGGTTCAAAGCCATAGTGGCTTTTTTTAAATCAAATTGCAAACTACTTTACACAACTGCACAACAACAACAAATGTATGTGATTATGCAGTGAGTGAGTGTGTTTATGTGTGTGTGTAGAGCGGAGGAGGATTGGGAGAAGTCGCCGGTCTAAATGTATGTTGATTAACAGCTAATCATAGCTAAATTTCAATTAAAATTTTTATTTTATTTTATTTTTTTTGCTGATAGACTTTCGCAATATACTTTGATGATATCACCAAATGGTACTTAGCAAATACTGCAGTGCACAAAATAAGAAACAGGCCTCCGCATCGCCGGAGTCCCTGACACAGATTCCCAAGTGGTTTAGTTAGCGGAGGAAACGGCAGTCCTCCGACATGAAGTGTCATTATCCCCCTTCTGAAACGCCATTGTCATCTTCCCCCGGATCACTTCCATACAGCTAAGTGATTGAGGCCTTATCTAATCAGAGGAGGGAGAAGAGCTATGAATATTCAGCAGACCGTGATGTCCCACGCCACGCCGACGGAGCGCAGATGGTCCCCGCACAACAAGAAGGATGATGGGATGCTAGATGAGTCCTGTGCAGCTCGGCTCGGCAGCACATCATCAGATCAACACACCTCACCCTGATGACTGTTGTTGTCAACGTCATAACATCACACATATGTTTTAGGATTTTTTCCCGTTTTTTTTTCTTTTTTTCTTTTTTTTTTTTACAAATCTTTAATGACTGGTATACTGTTGGGAAGGAATGTGAGTGTATGTGTGTGTGTGTGTGTGTGTGTGTGTGTATGTGTGTGTGTGTGTGTGTGAAACTTTCTCTCTGCTGTGAGGGCAACTAAAGGACAAAATAAAAGAAAAAATAATAATCACAAACATATCATTCTCAGGGCACCCAACAGACTGCAGCACAAAAGTCCTTGTGGGAGAGAATACAAGAGCTAAAGGCTCAAAAAGTATTAAACAGAGGCACAATTAAGTGGCTAACGGAAGTCAAACAAGCAGGACACGGCTAAATTCAAATGCAGCCAGAAGCCTCTACTCCCAAGGAACACAGAGGTATGGCAATTACAGCCAGAAAGAGTTCAACACCCTTAGACACACACACACACACACACACACAAACACACATACAAACATACACACACACACATGCGTGCACTTCTCTCTTCTCCACATGGGTCCCTGTGCTGACTCTCTCTCCCTCTTGTGTTCATTGTCAGAGGCAAGGCCTTCCCTGACACATCAGCTGTCTCGTTGAGCCTTCATGGAAAATGCTAATATAAGCCTTCAATTAGACACTGCTGCCGTGGATGGGGCCTCACACACACACACACACACTCAGGGGTCTCAGCAAATCAAATGTTTTGCGAGCAAACATTAGGCATACCAATGAGAGCAGAGTGCCTGGCCCATACAAAGCAGTCCTTTTAAAGAAGCAAAGCCTGGTGCTATTTTGGCCTTTTCATTAGCTGAGATGAACAGGGGTCTACAGCCAAAACAAGCCTTCCAATCTCTCTCTCTTTCTCTCTCTCTCTCTCTCTCTCTATCTCTGTCTCTCTCTCTCTGCCCCCTACCCCCAAACCCTCCTTTCTCTCTCTCTCTCTCTCTCTCTCTCTCTCTGTCGGTACACAGTGCTCTTAATTAAGGGAACCATGGTGATATTTACCCGTGGTTTTGGGATGGGTGGTGAGATGAAGAGGAGAGGGTGATCAGCCAGGACAAGACTAATCCTGGCCGGTTAATGTGCAGTGAAAACCCTCTGGCACTGACCTCAGCTGCTGTTTGTTATGATTATCTCTTTAATCGAATAGATACCACAGACAGGAGATCATGGCATGGCATAAAGCAAGAGGAATTCTCATATTATGGAAGGACTACCAAATCAACAGCACACGAACACAGTTATTATGACTGATAAAGTCCATTGACATTTCTATCACAAGTCTGTTACCACATGTGAAGAATATAACAACATGCAATGGATATGATTAAAAGTAAAGGTATAATAGTTTATGAGTCCAAAAAATATATAGCAGGAATGTATGATAGTAAACTGTTTTTGATTTCAAATTTACAGTCTTGTGTTATTTAGTCAAAAGTTCTCGTGGATCTTGTGAATGCTCAGTTGGATGAGACAATCGAGT
>JAIFZK010000228.1:2402500-2460000 GCA_027481765.1 Tenualosa thibaudeaui | reverse complement strand
GCAAATACACTTATGTTTCTTTATTCCAGACGGGGGTGCTACCTTCTTCTTTCTAACACTTTCATGAATTATACATGCCGTCTTTGACTTAAGCCTTGACTTGACCCCCCCCCAACACACACACACACACACACACACACACACACACACACATGTACAAATGGACACACACACACACACACACACATACACACACACACACACGTACAAATGGACACACACACATACACCAAAAATCCTCTGCAATTATTTGCAAAGGACATATTTTACAGCATTGTTTTCAGGTCCACCAGTCCATTATTGAGGGGATAAATGGGCTGTTGCACAGACCAATCCCTGGCATGGTGCCAACTCAATAAAATTCTGTTAGCGTTGGCCTCCCGGTCAATATGGAGAGGTACCAGAGATGGCTGCACTGATAGAAGACCTTACAGTCAAAACTGGAGACTTTTACTTATTGTTTGTTCAGGACAAAAAAAGAACTAAAAACTTTATTTTCTAATCTCTCCACACACTCTCTCTTTTTTTTTTATTCTTGCGTGATTATAAAATCACGTAATAGAGTTCTTGAGGTGTTTTTGCTGAGTCATGTTCTGGACATAAAGTTTCTTGTTATCTCAGCTGATCAGTCCTTGCCTTTGCCTGCACATGCTACTGGAACTGGAATGCAAAGGCAAACAAATGCTAAAATTACAAATGCTTCCTGAGCAGTACCCTCGAAGCCCCTAGAAGACTACGACTTGCTTACAAAAAAAAAAAAAAACACCAGCGAGGAGCTGAGGTGATGTGACTTGACCAAAGTCACTCAGGGGTACTTTTAACCTAATGGAACACAAAATAGCTCTTTGAGCCACTCTGAGAATGAAGAAGACCCTTCACAGAGAGTACTGGGCTGCTGCTGCTGCTGGACTGCTCAAGATGAGGATGTGCAGACAGATATCTTGGGTTTGAGTGGCTGGTGTCTTGTTAGGCTCGGAATACTTTCTCCATGTCAGTAATGCTGACATCTGCGTCATTCTGTGAGGCAAGTAGAGGAACACCAAAGCAGAATGAATGACAGCTTAAGATGTCCAAAAAAACTATAATCTCCAGCTGAGGCCATACAAGATATTCGTTTAACTGTCCATGTATATTTAAGAGTGTTTGCATGAAAGGGGAAGAATGTAGGCTATCCATAATTCATCCAGGCATATATGAGAGGACAAAAAAGTAAAGTTCAGAATTCTACCAAGTCCTTGAGGAGTTTCTCATTCCTTCTCTGCAAAAACAAATTTCAGTCATCCTTTGGCAGTCTCTTACACTCCTTCAGAGACACACATGCACACACACACATGCACACACACACACACACACACACACACACACACACACACACACACACACACACACACACAAAGACCACACACTCACACTCCCACAGCTACACAGACACAAACACACACACACACACAACTCCCATGTCAGACATTTTGTGTTTGTTCTGGTAGCTCAAAGTGCAGTGTGTACTGACAAAAAAGTTGTGTGTCAGCACAGTAGGGGCTAATGTCGGCTTTAGTAGTCTGATGCCACCCAGCAGCAGTAGTACCAGAGTGTGACAGCTCGCCTGTCAGAGCTCAAACACTCTCTTTGCGATGAGCTTCATGTGACAAGCAGCTGATTTTGCCCTTTAGAAAAAAGTAGCAATGTAGAAAAAAGGAGGTAGAACATAAGACAAAAAAATAATCAAATAATCTGAATAAAAGACTTCTGAGAAAACAGAGCACACACATGTGCGAGATGAGAGAGCAAGAAAGAGAAAGAGAGATTTCCATCTATGTCAAATCATGTCAGTCAGTGTAGAAAGAGACTCAAGAGCTCAAGAGCCATTTTTCTCTGTGCTGAAATGTCTGGGCTGAACACTTCTGCTCTCTTATTACCTGCCATATGCAACACAACACCATGCTGTGAACACAAACAACAGAGCAATTTACCATAGTTTACTTAGTTTCAGGTGAGGGCACACACACAGGCATTTCTTTGCAATGTTTAAAAGTCTAGGCGAAAAAGGCGGAAGTGATAATTTAACACTGCAGGGGACATGCATGCATAGGCTACTACAGTAGGTCTCTTTTTTCAAAGTAAAATCCAATTAGATAACTATTTCGGTAACACTTTCTATGAATCCAGTAACTCAAACATTATAAATGCATTCATAAAGGGTTATAATGCATACATAATGCTTCATAACTAATGACATTGGCATTTATAACTGTCTACACACTCTCATGACTGTATTCAGATGGCATTGTAATATTATCATTTAAGCCTTGAAGCATCACAAAGCATTATAATCTTCTTTTGTGTCTTGTGATACTAGGGAAACATACCACTTTACTTGTGTCTGTAATGGTGCCTTATTGATTTTCATGAGTAATTATGTGTTTGTCTTGCTTTACTCTGAGTATGCACTGAGTGTTTGTAACTCTTCATTATTTGGCATGAGCAATAAGGCATATAAAAGGACAATTAACAAATTGAAGCTTAATAATGCTTTGTGACACTTCAAGTTGTAAATGCTTACAAGATAACATTATAATGCCTTATAAGCACAGTAATTAGATGTATAACTAGATGAGAACACTTATGACATTAGTTATAAGTCTTTATAAATGTATTATAACCCTTTATAAATGTGTTTATAAGGCTTTATGAATACTGGGCTCATAGAAAGTGTTACCATTATTTCTTTAGCAATGGTGAATACTTAAGATTCACCCCAGCTTTCTTCCCTAACATCCTTCCCATGCTTGAATAGGTCAACACAAGCACACTCAACACTTCTAGGCACTAAATGCAAAGGTTCCATCCTCTCAAGCCAGAAGATCTTTCTTACACTAATATAAACTCACTTGGCCTCCTCAGTCAGGTATTACTGTGTGTTAGTATTGAGTCAAAGATAACCAACAAGTGACACACACACACACACACACACACAGACACACACACACACACACATGCACACACACACACACACACATACATGCACACAGTTGCATGAGCTCCCTGTAAGCAGATGGCACCAGCCTGAGGATACGCAGAGTCCCAGTTCAGACTACTGGGAGGGAGAGGGGCATGGGTTGGGGTTAATACTAAATTAAAAGGATTGTTTCCAGAGGCCTCAGTTAATGCCCTTACAGAGGGTAAGGTGTTCTCAAAATGACCTTACACACACACACACACACACACACACACACACACATCTCTCTCTCTCATACATACACACACACATCTCTCTCTCTCTCTCTCTCTCTCACACACACACACACACACACACACACACACAGCCACACCACCACCACCCAAACCGACACAAAAAAAATCTTAAAAGACAGTGAACACAAGGGACATTTTAGTCACTGCAAATTGCTTGAGAAATGGCTGAAGAAGCCATATCTTGAATTGCGGTCAGCCTCTCCTTTCCTATATAATGCATATTTTAACTGGATCGGGTGATAAATGTGATACAGAAAACATTTAAGACATTTCCTAGGTGGGCTCTAGAGGCGAGAAGAAAAGGGTTATTAAAATATAGTCCTTTTTCCCGATGTTAATCTATTTAGCCAGATTCAGTCTTATATTTTTTCTGATTAGTAAGCACTATAGCAATGGAAGACTAATGTTATTTTAAACTTTTCCTCAAACAAAGATGGATAAAAACTTGGTGTGGTTCTTGATACAGTCCCACCCGTCTGTGCCAACAGACGTTTAATTTAGCAGTAAAACTTCTGACAACTTGGCTTGCACTGACAAGCCCCATTCAGAACAGCAGGGTAGACAGACAGAGAGAGAGTGACAAAGGGAGAGAGAGAGAGAAATTGCTGGACATGCAGAAATGTAACCATGTGCATGAGAATAAAAGTCTATACAACATAATGAGCCTAATGATGATTGGTTGGCTTGAAGCTGGAGCTGGTCTTTCTGGTGCTTCCCTAACACTAATGTGGGGGTCCAGGTCAGATCCCTTTAAGGCTCCCATTGCATATGAGAGAGTGCCAGTGAGTGAGTGACTCTAGTGATGTAAGAGGATCTGTTTGCCACACTGGAAGCACACATTTGACTTGAACTTGAGCTAGTATGTAAAGAAAGACATGATAAATACAGAAACAAACATGCACGCATGGACAAGTACACACACATACACACACTCCCCCACATGAAAGTTCTCAGACTTTCTGGGCACAGCCTCAGAGACAGCCCATAGAGATAAATATTACATAATGCAAAATGGTTGTCCTTCAGTTCAATAACAGGATGCTACGCAACATTACCCCTGAAAGCTCCTTCCTCGCAGGTGCCAGTTCTCTCAGGGAAAGCGGACACATTTACAATCCATTTATTTCAATATGAGAAGAGGCTGCTCCAGTGGGAGAGGGAGAAAAGTAGAGCAGATAGAGAGAGAGAGAGAGAGAGAGAGAGAGAGAGAGAGAGAAATGTGCATATAAAACATAGGGTGTTGCAAAGGAAGCACTAACCTCTTTCAGGGCTGCTTTTAGAATGCCTGGACAGGTCATTTAAGGTCATGTATGCTCTTTCAATACCTCAAATGAGGTACCATAACTAAGATGCTCTGTGCAAAATTGTGGTTTCAGGATTTGCAAAAAAAAATGTTTAAATGACAAAGCAGGCAAAATGCGTAGCTGCCTAGCCTTCTAAGAGAATGAGTCATAGGGCAAACATTCATTTCATTCAACAGGTGTAAAATATTGTTTCATCAGTGCTGTGCAAATGCACTTTCAAATAATATCTCCCCTGGTTTAAGTAATATATAAGTCTTGGCAAACATGGTGTGGCACACTTTAGTTGTTTTACTGTAGGTAAGGACAATCCTGAAATGGATCTTCTTAAAGAAAACACAGTGAGGTAACAGGATAGTATTTCAATGAAACCCTTTTATGAGATCCTGTTAATTTTCAGAGTGCTTTCCCACAGCAACAGCAACCCTCAAGGTTTGGAGAGGACAAAGATAATACAAGCACACAGATAGCAAAGAACTTTAGCATCACTATATAAATACAGCAAACTAGACAGGTTAGATAGATGGATAGATAATGCAAATGCATAGGTACATACATTCATACATACCATACATAATTCTGTACATACATACACACATAGACAGAGGAAAAGAGAGATACATTGTGTTTCTGAGTGTTATTTAAGCAATAAGCCACAAGAGGCTTATTGCTTGCGAAGCAGAATGTCATTAAACCCCCTTAGCTGTTCTAAATCCAGCCCAAAACCATGGACGAGTGGCTTATTGCTTTTCTAAAACGGTTGCAACAGATCTTTGATAAGATTGTATTAGATACAGCCACACAATCAAGACATATAGTTTCCTTTGAGGAAGTGGTTGCCAGGCAACACTAAACGCTACTACGGTGAGATGGGCTATGCGCTATTACTTTATAACGTTTATTTTTTTAATTGAAGTTCGCTGCAGAGTAATATTGAAGACAAACCTATATGTTTGTGCTGGATTTACAATGCCTTGGAATGCCAAATCAGCCAATCACAATCAAGGAAGCAAACAAGAACAATGAACAAAAGAAGAATTTAGAACAATGCAAATGTCTTGAAACTGCGGTGGTCTACGGATTTAAGTTCAAAGGTGATCGTTGCAACTTACACACTGCGAAGCACGGGCCACACCCTGTGAAGCTATCTCTCATCTTCCAACCCACCCGCCTGCCTGCCTTCGCTGCTAGAGAGATGGACATCTGTGCACAAAGCCAGTCAGGTCTTCGCAGGTGACACGACTGCTGACTGCCTCACCTGCAGCCTTGCCTCGCTTTGTTCCTGCCACTCACCATGGTCCTCCACCATGTGGCGACTTTTGTCTTTGAAGGCAGCCATTGACCCCGAGTGGCCTCCGGCTCTGCCAAGCATGAAAAGCCAATCGGAGAAAGCTCCAGTGACCTTCCTATCAGCAAGCGGAATCAACAACTGTCGTCAAGGACGACGCTGCTGTTTGTCCAGCCAGTAGACCAGCAAAAACAAACAAAGAATGAAAATGTGTGTATATTTATGTTTGTGTGTGTGTGTTTGTATGTGTGTGTGTGTGTGTGTGTGTCTGTGTGTGTGTGGTGAGCCTTACATGTGCTGCATAATACGATTACCAATAATCTGTTGTTCTGAACAATTTAGTCTAAAGAGATTTAGCAGTAGTTATGGCATGGCCCTGAATCAAACACCCAAGCTTGCTTACTCTTAGAATACAATTTCTGTGGATGTTCTATCAGTGAGGTAAATTACAGGTCATATGCAGCTCTTTCAAGCGAACAACGAATCTTCCTCATACCCAAGGTTGTAAACAGATTGCCTTGGTGAGTTTGTTGATAAAAATGAACTCATAAAGTAGTAGTACAAAGTAAGGAGGGAGAAACATGTGATGACTACACCAAATAAGGCAAGGCCTTCAACATCTGACAAAGTGTGTTAATTGATGATTGGTCTACATCAAATTGCACTTATGCGGGTGAACCAATTAGCTGAGCTGTTTATAGTTTCATGACTGAGCGTTAGGTCATCATTAGCCTATACTGTGATAAACTAGCTTTCAGGAGAATTAGCATGTTGAGGAGACAAACAAGAGGCTCAACGTCCATGTGACGGTGGTCCCTCTTAAATACAGCATAGGGTTTTGGGGAGGGACATCATTTATCATACTGTTTGCAAGCTATAAGACGCCACTCTCCCAGTACGCCCACTAAATATACTATATGCCTGATTTTAATGTCTAAACGCACACACAAACTCTGTCACACACACACACACACACACACACACACACACACACACACACACACACACACACACATACATACACATTTTCACACACTTCCCATATGTCCAATTTTTTTATGTTTGCTGTGGTGACTCAAATCTGCAGAGTGTGGTCAGGGGAACACATTCACACACACTAATATACTGATGCAATGTTGCATACACAAAGACCAGCAGATGTACACACACATTTGCTCACACCCTCATACACACATATGTGGTCACACACACACACACACACACATACACACATACAATCTGTCTCACACACACACGTACACACATGCACCCACATACTTGCGTGCATGCACATGCACACACACACACACACACACACACACACACACACAGTCACAGTACACATTTCCGTTGGCAAGAGTGCGGCTCTAGAGCTCTGGGGGGATTGAGGGACTGCCGGCTTGGCGCAGTTCTCCTTGTTTTCCTTATTACCAGGGAAATGGGCCGCCACCCAGGTCCCCCGATAACCTCCAGTTGTCTGGCAACACAGCTCTGCTCTGGGGGTTTGTGGTGGTGGTGGTGTTGGGGGGAAGGGGTGTACCACCAGTATCCTCTTATGGCCCCTGAAGCAGTTGCCCAGCTCACACTGCCCATTCCCTGCACCCTAAACCCCTCTACACACACACACACACACACACACAGACACACACACACACACACACACACACACACACACACACACACACACAGTAGAAGCTCCACATCCCTCCCACAAGGTAAGTCAGTGCCAGTGATTACATTTCTCAATTGGTGGCAGAGATTTTTTTTTGGATACACGGCTGCTTGGCAAATGCGTCCAGAAAATGGGATCAAAAAATGGGCACATACACACATGTGGACACAAATGCACACTCAAATACTCACTCACGCACACACACACACACACACACACACAAACGTACACACACACACACACATCCACACACACACAAATGTACATGCACACAGAGACACACATATACACACATACACACACACACAAACGTACACACACACACACACACACACAAACATACATGCACACAGACACACACATATACACACATACACGCACACAAAAGTACACACACACACACACACACACACACACAAACATACATGCACACAGACACACACACATACAAGCACTCACACACAAACGTACACACACGCATACACACACGCGCACACACACATACAGACACACACGTGCAGACCAGGACGAGTACATTTCCAATACAATAATTTCTTCGAAAACAGCAAAATTATATAACTGATATGCACCACTAGTTAATATATTTAGCTCCCTTCTGTGGAAGTAAATAGATTACAATGAATTGATTCAGTGATAGCTCAGAACATGACCAGGCAACACAGATGGCAAATTAGCATGGCTGCTCAAAAGGTAATTCTTTTATCATTTATATCAAACAAGTGAACTATTGTGCTATTGTGCTTTGAGGGTGATGAATCGCTAATTCCTGAGATGCCCATTCATCCACAGTGACATAATGAAATTCACTATGTAGTGAGCATCTCATTTCTGCAGACTGTACCACTACTGATTAAAAATAATAATAAACAAAATGAAAAAAGAAAAGACAAAAAAACACCTCCACTAAATCCTCAGCACAGGAAGAGAGAGCATTCAAGAAACATTGCCAATTTGGTCTCATTGATAATCAAAAAATTGCAAAAAAAAAAAAAAAAAAAATCATCACCAAATGAAAGCAGTCAATTCCACATGTACACCCTCCATTCTCTTTTCATCTCTTTCTCGTGTCTCCTGCCATGGTCCTGCCTTCAGGAGTGGGCATTAAAAACAGAGCCTGTGCTGCTGGCTACTGTTTCAGCGCCTGTCTCTGCAAGTTCCACTGGAACCCATAGTGCTGTTGCCATACATCACGTCTTTACATGGCTCTGCTGCAGCCCACTATATGGGTTAGCTGCTCAAGCATGCCACAGTGCATTTCCATATAAAACAGGGCTGCTCAGGAGGTACTAATGCACACACAGGCACTGGAGAAATATGACCTTGCAGAGACACCTGTGACGTTTTCCTCTTTTTTTTTTTTTTTTGTTTGTTTGTTTGTTTTTTTGGTAAAAACAAGACACACTACAAAACTCTCTTGTTAGCACCGCCCCTCCTTCTGCATGATAAATGGTCTAAGTAAGCTGAGAAAAAAGAACTGGATATTAGAGTCACATTTGTCACATGGTGGCTACAATTAGAAATGTAAAAGAGATACACGAGCATATAGACTATGGCTGGAGACTGAAAAAGAGGATGTGTGGGCACTGACATATTTTGTGTTTAATCTAATTAAATTAAATTAAATTTAATATAATTATATTATTTTGTTGTTATTAGCTCCTTGATTTTGATCTCATTGCTGTAAAAGAGCTTTATACTCAGTCAAACTTCTCTAAAAGATTGAAAGATTCTCTGGTTGTTGTTGTTGTTGTTGAAGATGATGATGATGATGATGATGATGATGATGATGATGAAAACATGGATGTGTTTGGGCGTAATAGTGTTTGTCTAACCTAGTTCAAATATATTTACATAGAGAGGGAGTGACATAATGCAAAATGTAGAAATACCTCAAAGCCATGATTTAATGTGTCGCAATGTTAAAACATCAAAATTAATTAGAATCACAGCAGTCATTGCATTTCTTAGAGACACTGCTGTCGTAGATCGCTGGAATTTGTCTCGGGCAGGTACATGAAACAGTGCTATTTCTAATCGTGTGGGCTTCTCTCTCCACAGAGGACTTGATCTTCTTCCATTTCCTATCAATACATAATCCCGAATAATGAGCCACTCAAAATTCCCATGATAAATATGCATGGTTTTTGTTCTGACGCACTGTAAATAAATTGGAGCCAACATGATTAATCTAAATGATAATGGAACGGTGGAGAGGAATATGGAAGACCTACTGGGGCTGAGAGGTTATGGAATAAATTAGCACAAATGAAGTGAAAAAGGTGCTGGATGGACTAACGTGAAGCATTTTAAACACATACTTAACTGGGCGACGGAGCATCAATGCCATGCAGTACAAATAGGGCGGAGGTGAAGATGGAGGAGATGCACTTTTTGATTTAAAAACAGCATTCTGCCCACTGCAATGCATTTTAAAACTAGCACAGATTTGAATTAGTGGAGGCTGTGAACTGTGGAATGAAAGCGAACACGATATTTGAAAACGAGGGATTCATTAGCAAGTTTAAGACTTAAGCTGATGTTTTTTATCATTATTATTATTCCTCCATCAAGTCAGAAGCATGGCTCTGCATTTTAGATGAAGATTTGCCAACCCAAATCTGTTTATGCTGTATCTCTTTATACAAATGATCCCTAAGGACTTTCAATAACTTGTTATTTGTAAAGTCGGTGTCATGTGAACAGCTATGAGCAGGCTCTTGGATCTTTGCCCAAACAGCCCCCAAATCAACTGCTCTTCCAAGGACCACTGCAGTCTACTTTGAGAGGATAATAATGAAAATATATGATATGGCAACTGATGTTCATCTGCAGGGAGATACCAGCTGAAGGGGGAAATGTGTCATGTTTGACCCTTAAGGGTACTCTGGCTAGTGTTCAGAGGAGATGACTTGGATGGTTTCATTTGGATGTTTTCATTTAGGGCCCCAGAGTTAGTCCTTTGGCAAAACTGATGCAAAATTTTTTCAGAGTTACAGCAAAAGCAAACGTTCAAATGAAAAGGAGTCACTTCCATCAACTACAGATGAAGGACCTAATATACAAAACTACACTGGACTACACAGTTCCATATCATCTGGGTAAGAGACACCCACTATAGTCTTCTGTAGAAGAGGAAAAAATGTAGTGGGAAAATCTGTAGCCTAATGGTTTGACAAACGACAGGACAGGACTCTCCAGAGTTGTCTTTCAACAACATGATTTGCCACTGGCACAGGAAAGCATCTTACTCAGTTTGTTGTTGTTGTAACTCTTAAAGAGCTAGTATACTTTCACACTGCATATTTAACATTGCATATTTGACACTGAATACTTGACACTGGTAAATGTGTAGTTTTACTAGCCTGGTTAAACCCAGACTCACTGCAAGGAAATTCCAAATTGGCCCTATAGGTCTTCCTGGAGACAAGCTCAATGGAGTCCAAAAACCCAGGAGCCAATCATAACCGCTTACCCAGCATGCAGCAGGCTTTATATGTTTCACATCCAGTCCCATACAATTTCATTCAAATTGAACAAACAACTGTTAAACTGTTGACTACATAAAGGATGTGTTTGTTTGGACTTTCATAAGAATATGGTTCAATACTAATGCTTTAATTTTATCCTACTTTAAATTTCAGGCTAGTTATATCCCCAGAAGTGGGACATGAATTTGCTTCTCTCCAGGTCCAGCTCTCTGTCTAAATTGCAATGATGAATTTATTCAGGCAGCTCATTCTATTTCAATCTGCAGCAACAACAATGGCTTGAATGGGTGATGGGTGAGGTTGAAGAGCCACAATCTCTTTTGAATTGACAGGAGTTTAGCAGGTAGCAGCCGGATGAATAGTACAAATATGTGGTGGACCTAGTCCTTACTTACACTTGTCCAGCGTTTCATCTGACTCATCTGGGCAGTCAGGCTCTCCGTCACAGACCCACTTTTCTGAGACACAGGTCAGCTGATCATGACACAGAAACTCCCCCTCATCACACAGAATGGGTTCTGATGGAGAGAGGGGTGGAGTGGAGAAAGAGAGAGAGAGAGAGAATGCGCTTTATGAACAATGTGATGGATGGCATGTCATTAACAGAATATCATCGAGCACAGAACTTGACTAAATGATGATGTAACGCATGAAGATGTTGCTCCAGGTAATTTTGCTATTATCCTGTTATACATCCATAGTTATTGGATGCTGGACAGTGATTAAATAGCTTGATGGATGGTGAAAATCACTGAAAATGATCGAAATGTGACATGTGATAAGATCAAAGATTAAAAAAAAACACTCAAGCACACTCATGCCCATAGCCACACACAGACACACACACACTCACACATACATGCACATACACAGACTGTTCATCCAAAAATGGCAACTATGGGATGGCATTTGTGTACTCTTGGAAATAGCTCTTGTGACACTGATCAACTGAAAAGGCTCTGCCCTCCCATGTCTCTAGAGATGTAGTCTGCCAGCACACTGCCATGTGTTTTTCTCAGAGGGAAAGACACATACACACAAAGACGTACACACACACACACACACACATACACACACACACACAGACACACACACAAACTCTCTCTCTCTCTCTCTCACACACACACACACACACACACACACATGCGCACACACATACACACATACACAAGAGCCACTCATCAAACAGACAGACTTTACTAAAGATCTGCCTGCTATCTGTTTGCACACAGCAGCGACACTGCTGCAATCCCTAGAGGCCTTAGGCTTTGAACTGATTATTACTACTTGCCTCTGAACTTAAGCACACAGATGCACACACACACAGACAGAGAAAGAAAGAAAGGGAGAGAGAGAGAGGGAGAGAGAGAGACACAGTTTCAGATTAGATCTCAAGGTGCAGGGCGTGCTGTTGGTTCTGCTGTAGTGGAGACCCTTAACCTTCGTGTTGCCCCTTGGTCTGCCTCTTTTGTAAATGTCGGGAGGCAGAGGAGCTGTGATGCGCCTGGCTTGCTCCGTGCCTGATTTTGTTTTGTTTTGTTATATTTCACCATCAGAGAGCAATAAATGGTTAACCAAGGTCGATTGTCCATCATTCAAGTGAGTGTCCCGTAATCAACACAGCGCAGAGTGAACATATGAGAGCTCCATTACACTGGATTAATGTGTAATCTCTAATGTGTAATCGTTAATCTCTGACACACACACAGAGACAGAGAAAGAAAGAGAGAGGGAGAGAGAGGGAGAGAGAGAGAGAGAGAGGGAGAGAGAGAGAGAGAGAGAGAGAGGGAGAGAGAGAGAGAGAGGGAGAGAGAGGGAGAGAGAGAGAAAGAGAGATAGGTTACATAGATACATTCAAAAATGCATTTGATGCTGTGAGAGATACCACAGCAATGCATGTGCCAGCATATGTAAACAAATGCATAATAGACTACATACACATTTATATTGTGTATAATAAACTATACGTACATGGACACACACACACACACACACACACACACACACACACAGACATACACAGAGAGAGAGGAGAGAGAGAGCATGGACATTCATTCTGAATGGTTTGTGAGTGGACTAAGGGTCATCCGTGCACTAACTGCATGACCTGTGATAATTTAAGAAACTACTGGTCACTGCTCCTCTTCCCTGCAGCAAATCTGCTGCCAAGGGACAGACGGGTGGAAGGGGAAACAACCTCAGACACACACACACACACACACACACACACATTCTTCATCTTCCTTTCCCTGTTTCGCAAACACCAACTCACCCACCTACACACATGCACAGTGAGGAGAGAGAGATGAGAGAAAGACAAAGAGAGAGAGAGAGATAGACAGAGAGAGAGAGAGAGAGAGAGAGAGAGAGAGAGGATACATCCACTGCATTGTTTGAGGGTTTCAGGTGTTCCAAAATTGATTCTGTGTCTTTTGAGTGTGGGTGGCTCAGACAAACTCGGACGGTAATCTGCTTTGATGCTATTCAATGGCGGCCGCCCATCAGTCAAAAAGCAATTACAATAAATATGATGATGGCTTACCTCCATCTCCTGTTACCAATATAACACACACACACACACACACACATATGCAGACACACATACACACTACACACACACACACACACATGCAGACACACTTACACACTACACACACACAGAGACACACACACACACACTGAAAACAGTGACAGATCTGCAGAAGGGAATGAATTGTCTCTTCGATTTAATCATGAAAGTGGGAGTGTCCAGATGTCTGCTGTCTAAGTATGTGTTTTGTGTTTCACTGATACAGTTATTATGAAACTGTTGGCTTGGGTCATGTTTATCATACCGATCTTGTTGTTTTTTGCTGTGCTGTCAAATGTTTGTCTTTTAGCCCTGTGTGATGACGAGGAGCATGTCGGTTGAGGCCTCGGACCCAAAACACGTCGGAAAAAATGGCAGGAGCGAAAGATACGAGCCGAGGCTCTCCCAAAACAAGCCCCAGCGCCGCTCGGCTAACCCGCGCTGGCAGGCCCCTTGAGCTCTCGCATCCTAACGCCAACGTGCCTGGCGTGCAGAGCACCAGAGCACCCGTTCTTCTCCCTACTCTCTCTTTCTCTCTCTCTCTCTCTCTCTGTCTACCTCACTCTCTCTATCCCTCTCTCTCTCTCTTTACCTAACTGTCTCACACACACACACTCTCTCTCTCTGTCTCTACCTCACTCTCTCTATCCCTCTCTCTCTCTCTTTACCTAACTCTCTCACACACAAACACTCTCTCTCTTGTTCTCTCTCTCTATATCTCTCTTTCACTCTCTCGCTCTCTGACGCTTCCTCTTCCTCTCCCTCCATGCTGCAGCTGAATTGATTATCATTTTGAAGTGAGGCCGTTGGTCTTGACTTTGGTGCCCTTTTTTTTGTAGGTGGTGCTGCATGAAGGACTCTACCTTTGCCCTTGCGAGCTGCTCACTGTCCTTGAAGTGGATCACCCACTCCCACTCCACCTCTCCCTCATTGTAATCCTACGACTACGCTGGACACATTACAGAAATGTTAAGTCAAAGTCGGTCCAAAATACATTTAAAAGACTGGTCAATTCTTTTTTAGAATGTTTGCTGCACTGCCATGTCAGGGTTAGGGTTAGGGTATGCCATGTGTAGCCAGTTCCATTGATTATCATGGAAGCTGATTGATGTATTTTGATGTTATGTGACAACAGATCCATAAGGAATCCAGTGTAGCTCCCTGTGAGCTCTCTCTGCCTGGCAGCCCTCTTGGGAGGAGCCCCTGTTTCACCTTTCCCAGTTTTGACAGCTTCCTGCCATCCACATGCCTGACCTTTGGTGTGTAATGTAAGACGGCCAAATACATATTTAATATCACATTCAGAATATCAAAGCACCTGTCACTTACTTTAATGAAGACATCTAAAAAAAAAACAATTGGTGATGTTTGGGGTGAACTGAAGAAGAAAAAAAACATTTGCATGAAGAAAGGAGGGAAATGGAGGGAAATCAAAACAAAGAAAAATAAATAAATGAATGAAAATGTGCCGACATAAAGCATATCTTGCAGGTTTGGCCATTTGATGATAATGTCAGCGAATGCATGGATGTGTGCAGATAAATCTATTTGCATCGATGAAATGTCACACACATGGCTCTTTCATGATCCAGAGAAGAAGAAGGGAGGTCATTATCATAACAGTGGGAAGTGTTGAGCCAAAGTGAGCAGGCTCCTTCTAGCAGCCTCAATGCCAACACCCGACACTCTCAACAGGCAGGGTGCACAAGGCTGTGCAACACGTTTGCTCATTAATGTACGCCTATCTTTTTCACTGAGCCAGTAACCTTTCAGATGCATAAAAATGAAATCACATGGGTCACAATCACAATACTGTAGCAGGAGGGTAGCTGGAATATAGGGAGGGAGTTACAAATGGACAGAATAAGATGAGGAAAAAAAATAAAGAAATATGGATGGAAAGAGTGTGTGAGTGAGAAGAAGACAGGTAGGAAGAGAGAGTGGGATGTAGAGGAAGAGAGGGAAGGGAGAGAGAGAGGATAACTAAGGAAAAAAGAGAGAGAGAGATGGCGTTCCACATCTCCAGGTGGAGCTTCACATGAAAGTGTCATCTGTGGGGAGGAGGAATAAAAGGTCTGCATGTTCCTCCTATGGTGAAACTGTCAACGCACCGTCACAGATCCTGCTAAGCCCAATCACTACGGAGATCACCCCGTTTCTCAGTTTCGACTGACAGTCATTAGCTCGCGAGGGAAAACAGCCAGATAACCAGATCGTTATACAGCTGTTAAAAAAGGTAGACAGAGAAGAGAAAACACTGAAAAAAACAAAAGGATAGTAAAAACAAACACATCTCCTAGTCTTCATTAACGAGACCAAATCAAAGGTGCAGGATAAAGAGCCCCGCACGAAAGCGCAGCACTTAGCAGCTGCAAATCTAATTTATGACTTCGTCTGGATGGCGAACAGCTGTTGAGCTCCGTTAGCAGAGCAGTGCCTTCATCTTGAGTCGCATTATCCCTCCGACAGTTGCTTGTCACTCAAGCGCTCCTCGACTCCTTGTTCAGCTTCTCGACTCGCACCTCCTTCACCTTGGCGGGGAGCAACAGCGCGTCCCGCCGATCTCCATCACAGGTGTAATTCGGGCAGACAACCCCTCCACACTTACCACGTGTGCTCAGTTGCTGGCAGCACTGTTGCAGCAGCATGTAACACGGCCTGATCCTCACAGCCAAGAAGACAAACTACTTGAGGATCCAGAGCAACGTGACAAGCATATAAAGTTGCAATCACCTTTCGTGACTTTGAAGCAACAACCGAAAACTCAGTTTTTTGATCATTATCATCATTTGCTATCATTGCTAGTAGACGTAGAAATGCTGGCAACAGCTGTAGTATAGACAGCCAGCCCTTTAGTAAGGCAGAACTTTGTTTCAAAGGCTTTCGAGGAATTTGCCTGGCTCTGAAATGTAATACACTTTAAAAAAAAGACCACTAACAACTTCAAAATGATTTAAATACTGAACAAGAAAACAAACCACCAAACAAACAAAATATCTAAAGCATTTTGCTTGAACACTACTGGTTTTCCACTGTCAGTGTTGCCTTTCATTCTGTATAGATCTGTTTTCAGAGCAGGTGCTGCTTTGACCTGACCTCTGACCCTGGCATATGCAGCCGATGTCTGCACGGCGAAAACTGACAAGGACGTCACCAGTGGACCAATCGAGTGTATAGCCTGCACAGCGCGCTCACCATGACCGGCGAGGTCACTGCGGGGGAGGATGACTAGACCTGGCGAGCACCAATACGTAAAGGCGGCATGTCAGAGTCGACCCTCCCTCTGAATGCGCCCCGAGCCACATGCATTATTAATAAGCCTGGACAGTCAGCAAGCCAAACGAAACAAATAATTAGACAAATACAGTTGCCCTTTACTTCATCATCTTCAAACCAGGGTTATCAAAACCCACTGAAGACATTGTCAATGATTTCATACAAAGAATTCATCTGCCTTTGCCTTACACAGTCAGTGTAATAGTGATGATGGTGTTATAGTAGTAGTAGTAGTAGCAGTAGTAGTAGCAGTAATAGTAGTAGCAGTAGCAGTAGTAGTGGTACTAGTAGTGGCAGTAGTAGCAGTAGTAGTAGTAGTAGTAGTAGTAGTAGTAGTAGTAGTAGTAGTAGTTGTAGTAGCAGTAGTAGCAGTAGTAGTAGCAGTAGTGGTAGCAGTAGTAGTAGTACTGGCAGTAATAGTAGTAGCAGTAATAGTAGTAGTAGCAGTAGTAGTAGCTGTAGTAGTAGTAGAAGTAGTAGTAGTAGTAGTAGAAGTAGTAGTAGTAGTAGTAGTAGCGGTTGTGGTAGTGGTAGCGGTGGTAGTGGTGGTGGTGGTGGTGGCAGTGGTAGTGGTGCTGGCGGTAATAGTAGTGGCATTAGTGGTAGTGGTAGTAGCGGTTTTGGTAGCAGTAGCAGTAGTAGTGGTACTAGTAGTGGCAGTAGTAGCAGTAGTAGTAGTAGTAGTAGTAGTAGTAGTAGTAGTAGTAGTGGTAACAGTAGTACTGTTGTAGTTGTAATAGTAGTAGTAGTAGCAGTTGTAGTAGCAGTAGTAGTAGTAGTACTAGTAGTGGCAGTAGTAGCTGTAGTAGTAGTCGTAGTTATAGCAGGAGTATCCAGACAACAAGAACATCCAAGCAGTAGTAGTGGTAGTAGTAGCAGTACTGGCAGTAGTAGTAGTAGCAGTAGTAGTAGTAGTAGTAGTAGTAGTAGTAGTAGTAGTAGTAGCTGTAGTAATAGTAGTAGTAGTAGTAGTAGTAGTAGTAGTAGTGGCAGTAGTAGCTGTAGTAGTAGTCGTAGTTACAGCACTAATAGCAAAGTATCCACACAACAAGAACATCCTCCTTTTATGAAACAGCTTAATGGATTAAGAATCCCAAAACAAAGCCACTGTCCAACAGCTGCCCATACTAATCCTAACTTTATGAACCCCAACAAGAGTGTGAGAAAGGGCACAGCGGCAACACTCTTTCTCTAATTCCACCACACACCCACCCACACACCATCTCTGAAACTGGACCTTTAGCAAAGGCCTTTCCCATGGCAACCTCTCGGAGCTGTTTGCACCGCATTCAAACACAACCAGGAAACGGAATCGTGAGAACAGGAGAAAGGACATAGCCCTCATTAGGCTGTGAGTTATCTTGGGGGAAGTATGGGGAGAGGTCATGTTTATTCCCTTAACAGTGTGGGACACGTCGACCAGAGGTGTAGTGGGGATTTTTTTTTAGTGGAGGTATGCAATTTTAATGATGAATGCCTACGTTTAAAGAAGTGAGAAATACATAAATTAGTTCCAAGAAGTGGGCGGGACTCCGTACCCCCACGTCCAAAGCCCACTACACCCCTGACATCAACACACCATCATTATATTTTACATTCTATACATGTGTATCTTCTATTTATATTTTAGGTTCCACAGTGCGTCTTAGCCTCTTCCTCTTTTGGCACCTATTATTCAGTGATTATAAACACTGAATCATTCAGTGGGGTGAATCTGAACAAACAAAAAAAAAAACCCTTACTAGCTTTCATGAGGCTCATTTACAGTAACTCCCAAAGGCGAGGACCTAACATTGCTATCTTTGTTTTACATTCAACACTTTAGCAGACTTTGGCTTTTTTTTAATGCATAACTGCACACTTGAGTAAAAGTTGTCAGGGGCATCTGCATACATGCATACCAATAGCATCATTCAGGCTGTAAACACACAAAAAATGACTTTCTTTGACTGAGAACAAAGGTCAGCTAAAGGATGCTCAAGATGCCATGTGACCAGCAAGTGTTAGCATATGTATGGGAGTACACATAGCAGACAACTTGCCTTAATACTATAATGGCCTACACATGTTAGAGCAACACAGTGCATTTCTTTTACAATAAAATGTCATTAAACTCCTTCTGACACTATACTGACTTACGATAATAGAAAAAGTCTAAAATTGTTTAATAATGCACAACAGGAATACTTGATATTACACTATGCAATATTGATCAAGACCCCCAGTTTTTGACTAACTTGGATACTGTCGTAGCCCTAAATGGCTTTGAATACTGATGGCGAAGGTCATGCATATCATTCCTTCCACTGTGTTGCTCTAACCCCTGGTCCTTGTCACTATCTTTGGTCCAAGGTCAGTGTGAACAAGTTACCTCATTCCCTGTGGAGAATGCCCTTTCAGCGTGTCTCAACATGTCCCGCCATCGGCCATAGATTTATGTCCCGCCCCCCCATGTCATGATTACCAATCAGAGTGAGTTATAGCCTCTCAGGCAGACAAGGCGTTTGTCAGTCAGGGAGGTGAACTGTCAGTCAAGGCTCTCTGCAGGGGTGAGTGGTTGACGCTGAGATGCCTGTCAGAGTCTTTCAGTCTCCTCAGAGAGGCAAGGGGGGAGCAACGGAAAGGAAGGAGGGAGGAGAAAAGAGGAATTCATTCGCTCGGTAGAGAGCAAGTGAGGAACCATTACCGGGAGCGATCCCTCTCTGCCATGGAAGTGCCAGCGAATGCCTTGAGGGAGGTATCCATAATGTATTGAGCCATGTCTGTTAAAAAAAAAAAATGCGGATGGAGAAAAAAAAGAGTTTTACTGCCAGTAGGAGGCAGCCATTCAGAAAGCACCTGCCAAATCCCCAAAACAGAAGCTGAAAGTACACTTTTGAGCGATTCCCCAGTGGGGTACACACATCAAGACAGATTATCTGTTTAGAAAAAAAAAAACCACCAAAAAAACAGTTTAAGAAAAGTATTTCCAGTTAATTTCCTATCATCCAATGTCAGGAAAATGATTGTAAATGATTATAATAAAATGATCCACAGATCAGCATTCATCTGAACAAATCTTAAAGAAAAGCATACAGAGATTTACCAAAATGGGAGTCAGTAACCGTAGGTCTTCATGGTGGAAAATGAAAGAGCTCTCATTAAACACCAGAGTCGGGACAGAGGACTCGCTTTGCTTTCTGTAAATGTCAACTTATTCTCTCACAGCATTTTGCTGCCTGCCTCATTCTCTCCACCTCATAAATATACAAATCTTTTGAAGCACGGTGCTCTTTGCTCTGGTGGAGCCGACGTGTGTAACATAGTGCAGTGCACAGCAAAGCAGTGCAGAACGGCATAGGGAAGGCTTAAAAAATGGATAGCTTCTGTTGAATGATTCACGCCAGGACTTGTGGAGAGATATGTTGCCTGGTGGCAGCAGCAGACAATCCGGCTTGTCACCCATAGATCCTTTCTCCACATGCATCTCTTTGAGTCTCACCATCTCAAGCCTGATATGTTCAATATAAGTTGGGTTCTTAAAGCAACTCTAAGGAGTTTTGGAGTAGAACTAGTAAACTAGCCATTAAAAACCTTCCGAACACCTCCAATAGCCTTTCTGACACTGGTAGCTAACAGAGGTTTATTGGAAATATATTATCATACACATACACTGTGAGCACATGTCAGATCAGATGTACTTCAAGATGTAACCCACAAGGCCTGGGATGATTCTTTGTAATTGTACCAAATTAAGATTTGAGCGTAAACTATTAGACAAAAGACAAGAGGGTTGGTGGGGTGTGGGAGAGAGGAAAGTCAGCCAAGCAGCAAATGGTATCTTTGGGGGAAAGACACAGAAGCCCTTAATGCTGCATGCAGTTTCAGCTTTGTGCAGGAGGCAAGATGCACAAATAAGTGAGCGCTTGAATGCCCAGAAACAAATATGAAATTTCCAGCGACTACACAGGATAGAAACGGAAAGTTTATTTATTTTTATTTTTGTTTTTGAAGACGCTACAGTGGCAGATTAAAGAGATGTTTTTTTGCTCGAACGACCACAGGATGAGCAAAATACCGCAGGCTGATATTTACAAACCTGCAAAAAATGACATTTTGATGGGGACATTGTGTGGAAACAATGACATCACAGTTTCTGAAAGACAAGCTTAGGGCTTGGGCAACATTAAATGACTGAAAGCCATGCGGGAAGTAGAACTGAGCCTACAGAATGTCAGTCGCCAAAATTTGTTTCCTGTGTGTGTGTGTGTGCATGTATTTCCTCATTTGGCAAGAAAACCGGTAATCAGAGAATTTTCATTTCAAATGAGACATTAAAAAATCCCTCCATGAAGACGAGTCCCCCTGCATTAATTTAGAGAATTATTCAGAATCATTATAATGAAAATACTAAACTAAACAAAAGAATGCTTATTAATTTCAATCACCATAACTCACAGGCACTCTGAAAAAGAAGCTCATACAAAGGAGTCACAATACTGCCTTTTCTTTCCAAGGAAGCCTAAAATTAACATCTTTATCAGTCTGACATGCCAAAATGTGGCCTGTTTAGCCTGACAGAAATTGAGTGATTTGGAAAGAACATCCACATGGCACCAGTGTTCTTGTGTTTCCGCCATGAAAAAAGGAACCACAAAGCCAAGGGAATATTTCATTTCATTCAGTCATTTCTGTCATATAGTCAAGGACTCTGGGACTAGTGAATGCATCCACTGGCATAAGAGACCATTTAGAGCTGAATGCAGTCTACTCCAAAAAGCTTCTTTGGATCTCCCCTGGTGAAGTCGAAATAGATGTACTTGCATCTGTAGTGGTTCTATGTTCTTTAAAGGTAATTAATAAGCTATTTAAAGGTAAGTAGTTCTTTGTGTTTTTCAGTGGTAGAGATTATTTTCATTATTTATTTATTTGTTTATTTATTTATTTAGGGGGGTCCGATCCATGCAACTACAAAAACACTAAGAGCAGTTTTCCAAATTTGACAGCAATGTGGCTGGACTTAAATCATGTGATTCATTTATAAGTGCAATGCCACAGTTGGACAGATGACTGTATTCTGACATGACACTGTGACAGGCAGACTGAGTCATGGATTATTTACTCTCGCCCACGGCCATGTAATTATCAACAGATCAAACCGTCCTCGCGAGGTTGGCAACACCGGCACTGACGTTGTAATTAGCAATTAAGATGAATTACCTGATAAAATGTAATGTATTCAAGCATCAGTTCTCCCTCTTGTCACATTTCAGTTCAGACTCTACGGCAAGTGGATCTTCTCTTCATATAATGCAGTTGGTGAAAAACAGGCACTTGAATAAAGCATAAATGGATACAGCAGCCCTGGTTTTTATTGCACAAGCCAGGCGCTTTAGCGTCTCACCAGAGAGGAGTGGTTGGTGCTGCCAAGGCCTCCAGCCCCTACAAGACCGTAAAGATAAAGTAATGATGAACAAAACCAAAGAATCATTAAACAAGGTGGGATGGTAGAATGTGTTCCATCTCAGAGCCTCAAGCAATGCTACTTGGCTTCCATTAGCTGCTTGTGAAAAAAAAGGAAAAAAAGAGCACTTTCTTTCACTCTGTCTCATTCCATCTCTCTCTCTCTTTCTCTCTCTCTCCCTCCATCACCACCTCTCCTCTTTTCTTTTCTCTTGCCCTTCATCTGTACCTCTGTTTTTTCTCTCCATCTTTCTCAATCTCTCCCTTTTCTGTGTCTGTCTTCCATCCTTTCCCAGAACACAAGGTAGAAGGTGTGCTTCATGGCCCTGTCAGAGCAAGGAAAACCTTGCGCACACACACACACACACACACACACACACAAACACACACACACACACACACATACACACAATATTTGCTACAACCTTGAAGATTTAATGCAGAACAACTTGTGCATCACACAACACACACAAAAAAATCTAAAATGAAGACTGACTTGAAGATGAAAAGGTATTTTCTTGTACAGTCTGATCCCCCACCATTCTTTTTTTTCTATTAAGGCAAACATTAACAGGGCGAAACAAGGCACTTGGCTTCAAACCCATTCTGTTTGAATTGTACGGAATTAGGCATTAAGTACTCGCCTGCAGAAAGACTAATAGATTATTTTCCAGAATGTAATGTTGTCTCTGAGACAAAGAGCTTTTGTGATTGCAATCAATACGTGCCTTTTGGATATGAGAGCTTGGTCAGGCGCCCACAAACACTAAGACAGATGTTTCTGGGCAGGCCGTCTTGATTCCAATCCATTGGGCAAGTCGATCCTACTCTTTTAAAGTATTATTAGCAATAGCTTGCATTCATGTACCTTTAATTAACCTTCATAAATGCAGTTAAGAAGAATAACACATTAAACACTCTACTCCTTTAAACTAGTCCATTAACTATCTTATGCAATGGAAGTATAGGAAAAATTGCATATTGGTGTTAGTGTTCCAGGAGAAACCTGTGAATATCAATCTAAAGCCCTGTTGCTCAAGGTCACCAAGTTATGACAGTGGGAAAAAACAAAACAAAACAAAAAGAAAATGAAAATTTATTACAACATAGACTAAATAATGAACTGGCAGCTAACATTAACTGAATGAGGCATAGGAAAATTAAACACTTCACTGGTTACCCCTGGCTGCTCGAATTAAATTCAAGGCACTTATGGTGGCCTACAGGGTGACTGATGGCTCTGCTCCCATCTACCTGAATACTCTCCTGAAGCCCTATTCACCCGACGACTGCTTTGCTCCTCTAAGGAACGTCTGGCCAACACCTTGTGCAGGTCAATCCAGACTCTTATCATATCAGGTTCCGCGCTGGTGGAATGACCTTCCAAGTGCTACCAGATCAACTGATACCCTCTCCACCTTCAAGAAACTCATGAAGACCCAGCTCTTCCAAGAATATCTCCTGGACAATTTAACAATTTAATTTCTCTGCACTGTATTACACTATTGGACTTTCAACTTAAAATAGTGCAGTTTCTATGTTAGCAATATGCACTGAATGTTATCCTCTTTTGTAAGTCGCTTTGGATAAAAGCATCTGCTAAATGCCTAAATGTAAATGTAAATGTAAACAGAGAGTGAGTTACTGTGCTCCACTGCTGCTTCACTTCTATGTTGTGTCAAAGTTTCTAGCTCTTTTTGGTAAAGGCACACAAGGCAACATCTTCAGGTTAATTTATCAGCTTCATAGTCACTTTGATGATTTTAAATGGCTCATGTCTCACGGGTTGAATGTAGGCTTTTAAGCGTATGTTCTGTGGTTACTACACTTATCAGGAAACAAAACTGAAAGTAAATGAAATCAAAATTGCATTTATTACCAGCCTGTCAGTCAATGTAGCACACAAAAATCATCATTGCTTGTGTTGGTTTACATGGGTTGATGAAAATGTACAATGTTTTTTTTTTAAATCAGCGACTGTAGGGGTAGCTCCAGAGGTTAAAAAATCAGTCTTGTCTGGTATGCTTTTAATGCCAGCACTCTGTGATCTCTAACAATAAAGCTATGGTCTGATCCTCCTTTGATTTCTCCTTTAATGTACATTAAATATACCAGACACGAAATAATAATATGTGACATTGTGTGCTTTCAGCCTTGCTTTGGTGGAGGTCGGTATAGGTTACATTGTGATTCTCGTTTCTCTACAGGACATATGACGTGGCCAGTAAGCCATCCTTGCATGCACTTCATGCTATTGTGATCTATAATATTTGTGCATCTGGTCCTAGATGGGAGAAAGCCTGTCAGGTAGGATGACAAAGGCGCTGCATTGATTTCACGCCTGCAGGAACCTCATTGATCCTGTTGTCACTTTATTTTTTTACGCCCCAATGACCTCCCTGTGACACCTGCCAGTCTTAAATTATCATCCACATTCTATTGGGTATTTCAGCTTTAGCTCTGGCATCACCTAACACAAACACCCAGCTTGGTTCCAACTCCAGACTGAGCACACTCTAATTCCAACCAGTGCTGAAATGATGCTGAAACAATTACCCAATTGCGTGCTGGAATTTGTTTGTGTATAAATGTGTCTCTCTACTGTACCGTGCCAACACTGGCCTGGCACAAAATGAGACAAGTGACAATTTGCAGAGAAAAGTGGGGTCCAACAAGCCTACTAGTAATTAGCAAGAACAATGTATAATTGCCTTGTGTCTCAGTAACGCGCGTTCATGGCTAGCCTCCTGACCTTTTCTATCAGCTAATTAAAGTGACTGTCAACAGTGCAGCACTCCAGCACAACACTTCTTATGCAGGCAAGGAGGCTAGCCTTTCTGTCAGATACTGAAGACTGACTGTGTTCTAATTTTGGGGACATGTGATTGAACACACATGCATGAAGCAACAGCCTCTCTCTATGAGGCAAGGACTGGAGAGACTTGATAAAATTTTTTTAAAAAAATGGCAATGACTTGCCACCGTTAAAGCACAGCTCAACTGTGAGTGACATCTCTTGCATATCAATGACAATAACAAGCAACTATGCCCTACTAGGCCCAACTTTTGGCCTCATTCACCCATAGACTTTTTTTAGTAGTTTTTTTAGGGTCCCCTTTAAAAAGATCTACATCATACAATACTGAAGAACTGCAGAATTGAACTGCAGAAATGCGACCACCAATGATTTTGCACAAGTAAGTCACTATCCAAAGGTTTGAGCCTAACCTAACATTGGCAAATGCAAAATCTTCACAAAAACCGTGTAAGTGTAGTTTAAGAAGAACATTTATTCATAGGAGCAGTTGCTAAATGAGGCCCAATGAATTGACACTCTTCCTTATCAGACCAAAAGAGAGTGCTGGCACTTAGCATGTCATACACAAGCTAAAAAAGCCACTCCATGCATAGAGAAGTAATTTGAGGGAGCATACAAGCAAATAACACATTTCTGCTCTAACAGACTAGCGTGTAATGGTCATTGCATACTCTCTTTCTAAAATGCCTCAACATTCAAGCCACACATTCACACACACAGACACACACACACACACACACACACACACACACACACACACACACACATGGACACACACCTTTGACAGGTTGAAGCACTCAACACAAGTCATGCTTTTCACTATGACACTCCAGCATGTTCTCCCCAGGGAAACCTGCATGTGCACCTGCAGACTCTTATGCATGTCCTCTTTCTGTGTTCTTTGTCACACTTTGCTGCACTTGAAACAAAACTGCTGGTCTTTCTTTACAGTTATTAGTTACATTAGTTGCATATAGTACTATGATAACATCCTGCTACTCTGCAGAGAAACATTCTCCATTTCTAGAATATTCCCCCAAGGCCATGGCTCAGACATAGTCTTTTAGGCATTTTTTTATGTCTGTGTGTATCCTGAATGTGTTTTGGTTGGTGGATGTTCAAAGCACTTTATTATTATTATTATTATTAGTTTCACTTTAAAAGGGGTGCACTCTGAATTTGGTCTAATTGTCAGTCCCCTGATTTAGTGCTGCCTTCATGACAAATAGTTTACAACCTTTTCAACTGTGCCGAGATGAGAGACATGGAAGTCTGTCTGGCACATTTTAAAGGCAAAACAAGCACTGTAGAACACTGTCGCCATGGAATTCTGAAGATTTTATAACCGTTACTCCCTTCAGTTGATGAAAATGTCTAACTGACACTTGTTGCAATGAATTCTAAAACAGAGAAAACAGATTGAGCTCTTGAAGAAACGTCTGTGTTTGTATGGATTTTATCCAGACATTAATATATTCCTCAGGCTCTCCTGAAGCTGTTATTCCCTCCACTAAGGAGGTTATGTTTTCACTGCCGTTTGTCTGACTTTTTGTCTGTCTGTGAGCAAGATAACTCAAAAAGTACTGCACAGATTTGGATGAAATTTTCAGACAACATGGGTATTAGGCCAAGAAACAGAAGATTTCATTTTGGTGGTGATGCGGAACACTGTCTGGAATTTGTATGGGTCAGTGACCGTATGCTGCCTTCATGGAGGTCTGTGCTCTCTGAGTACTTTTCTAGTTTATTTCTGACAATGACTTTTATCAACCCGGCCTTTTAAGGTGAACCAAAGATTCCTTAAAACCTACTGGGTCACTGGGGAACAGCTAAACCCAAAGGAGGAACTGGACCAAACAAATAGCTTTGAGAAAAGCTAACCTAAGCTTATTTATGGTGAACATGCTATATTAAATCATGTTACATAAATCTCAAATGTAGTCCCCAGGATGCACTGTAAAGAGACCTCTCTCTCACACACACACACACACACACACACACACACACACACACACACACACACACACACACACACACACACACACACGCACACACACACACACACGCACAAACATACTCACACCACACACACACACACACACACACACACACACACACACGCACAAACATACTCACACCACACACACACACACACACACACAGATGCACACACATGCAAAAACATACTCACACCACACACACACACACACACACACACACACACACACACACACAGAGATGCACACAATCTGAGAAGTACAACATGTGATCGCCATGACATGGGGCAATGCTGTCATTTCTATTCAAGCCATCATGAGGAAGATTGCAAAAGGAGTCAAGTGGAGGTGAACAAAGGACGGGGGCTGTGACAGCAACTGTGGTGGCGGTGGTATGGAGGACCGATCCTGAGGTGACTTTGGGTTTGAAAGTGGCCAACAAATCACCACTTCAGACTCTGAGGGGGAGAGCGCAGCTCGAAAGGAGAGCTTGGATAATGACTGCATCAGAGTGGTGAGATAGGAGTATGGACAATCTCTCTCTCTCTCTCTCTCTCTCTCTCTCTCGTGCACACGCACACACACACACACAAACACACAGACACACACACAGAGACACATACAGAGTGAGTGGCACAAAGTAGGCCTAATACTAATACAAACACACATATATAAACACACACAGACAGACTCAATTCCGAATTACAGAAACACACACACACACACACATAAACACACACACTATGGAGTGCTCCACCACATTATTTTACAACCAATCAAATCTAACTCAAGTGTGTGTGTGTGTGTGTGAGAGAGAGAGAGAGAGAGAGAGAGAGAGAGAGAGAGAGAAAGAGAGACAGTGTATGAGTTTTATTTGCGGCCATCATTAATGTGGCACCTACAGTAGTTGTTGTCAGTAGTTGTCAATGCGGACAGAAGTGGACATAGGTTGGACACCATTTTCAAAGATGGCGACAACCCATGTATATTTTTGGCGTGAATCAGCAAGCCTAGCTTCGGCTGGCTATTCCAATGAATGAGGCAAAATCTACCTCCCTGTCTCAGATAGCCTACCATCCATGTTCAGTGGACCAACAGCCCCCCAAATTGCACCATGTTAGCTCCGGAGATGGCTGTAGCATGACAAACCTGACAGGCATAATGATGCTTTTTGGCACCATGTCTGGTGTCATTTTTTATTTCCACTATTTTTATTATATATTTACACTTTTTTTCTATTTTTTCTTACTCCCTGCACGCCACAGACACCCTGTCAGAGTAAATCATTTTAATGAGATTGATAGCAACCCTCGCTGATAAAGGAGTTCTGCCAACATGTTCAAGTGACCTTGATGCACAACCCAAATGCTAATTAACGTGCAATAACTTTAGATACATTTTACTTCTTCACATCCACTGTCTTCACATCACAATGAATTTAAACGTGTGTGTTCTTTTCTGTTACTGTAACTCTGTTATTGTTGATACATGAAATAAAAAGTGAACATTTGATGTGAGTTCTGAATGACCAAAGACATCTTATAAGTGAAGCAAGCTACGACACGTCCCCTGAGAAAAAAAAAAAAAAAAGAAGAAACGATAATACATAATAGGAAAGTAGTGCTTTGTTTCTCTACAGTGGCACCACAGGGAAGTCCATACCATGCTTACACATTGTAGCAACATAGGAAGACAAGGAAGAATATTGAATTCTTCAAAGACTGTCTCTTGAAAGGGAAGAAAAAAGTCTGTGTCTTCTGGGGTAAAAAAAAAACAGCCTTGGCTTTAATGACAATTTGAAGAAACTCAAATTAAGGGTGACAGGAAATGAGCAGAAACAAGGTGGAGTAAAGCGACCAAAAATAAGCTGATCTCACAAACGGCAGGATCCTTTTAGCACACACATCTTACAACAGTCACAAATCATATGCCAGTATCTTGCACTAAGCATTTCACCAAATTCAAGGATCAGCACTTTGGCCTGTGGTTAAGTCACCTCTAAAAGGTATTTACATATTAGTCGTTTCAAAGTGGACGCACCCTCAAACAACACATGGTTATGTTATGATTAGAACCTTTAGCTCGTTTTCCCATAACTGCTGTGTTGTAAGATGTGATTATGGTCAAAGTTAGATTTAGAGGTATGAATGTTATACTTATCATGTTATGTTACACCTGCTTTACAACAACAATAATCATACCTGTCTCTGATAACATGACTTCATTACTTACATTGTATCTCTTTCATTTCAAGTATATTTCATATTTTATACTTTAACTTTAATAATTCTCTATAAGCAGTGGCTAATTTTAAATGTATAGCCTGTAAGACTATTAGTATTTATTCACTTGACTTTCAGTAGGTGGGTTTATTTTTGTTGCACACAGAGATTAGGTTATAAGATGCTTGGCATCTAAAGTGTTTGCACAGGTGCTAATACCTGTAAGTAGTTCAGTAGTCATTATGGATGAGATAGTCATGCAATGGAAGGATTTTTGCAATGGGTCATGAGATCATGCAATAAAGTCTGAGTCTGTTACATACTTGAAGCTGACAACCCCTGCTACACATAAAGTGTTTTACTCAAGACTCATTTTCCAACAAGAAAATGTCAGGAGTATATCTAAACTACTCTAGATTTTCCACCTTTGTCTATGTCCCTCATCACAGCTTCACCAGGCAATTAGCGCAGACGTGACCTCAGCGCCTCGTTAGAATGTTTTTCAAACCTGTGGAGTGACGAGGGCAGCCTAAATATATTACCTCATTCATCTGCCCTTAAAACCAATATATAAAACATGCACTGTGCTCCAGGAGAGAGGAAGTCTGGCTCACTTCCTGAATGTGTGCCACCGTCTTAATGAGGTCTCGGCTTGCCTCCCACTTCAAAGTTTAATGAATAAAGAAAGAAAAGTTGAGACACCTGTGTTCTGATTCACCAACTGTATGCTGTACATTTGGAACACAGACACAGACACACACACACACACACACACACACACACACACACACACACACACAAAAGTTCCTTTATTATGTTCCTTTTTTTTCCACAATAAAATTCTCCAATGAACCAGTTTCTACTTTCATTTATACCTGACTCTGACTCCAGACTGCGTTGTGTGGATCTGACAGTGGAGAGAAGGTGAGAGCAAGCAGCCTCCGTCATTACACCGTGGGCGCGTTCAGTAACATGGATTTATTGTGGGTAAACACACAACGGTGGGGGCTGAAACATGCTTTGGCAGTGTTGCACGGCAAAGCCAAGCTCCTGTTATGGCACTATGTCATAGTGGAGAGAGAGAGAGAGAGAGAGAGAGAGAGCTGAGACTTGAGCCATGAGTAGAAAAGAATGAGGGAGGAGCGGGGAGGGAATATTAGCAGGGAGGGGTAGAGGAGAAGGAAAGACAAGTAACATAGAGGGGAAGAGAGGAATGGGGGATGAGTGGAAATGCTGGGAAGAGGAGTGAGGGGAATGACGGATAGAAAACCAGAGGAAGGAGATGGAAACGGAAAAAGACTAGACAAGGGAGAGGATGAATAGAGAAAGAAAAGGAAGAGAAGAAAAAAGAAGGTTGAGAAGAAAGGACTGGAAAACAGGAGAAGAGAAAAGAATGAAGGAAGGAGAACAAGAGGAAGGAGACTGAGAGGAGAGGATTGAAAAATCAAGAAGAGGAGAGAAGAGAGAGAAGCAAGAGAAGCGAGTGAAGGAGAAAAAATGTGATGAAAGTGGGGAGGGGAGAAGGGGGTTGAGCAGCGGGTAGTCTGGGCCTTGGCATTGGCCAGAGCTGTCCCATTTTCCCTTGGCGGACTAGGGCTCACCCCACATGATGAATGAGGCTTTCCAGAATGCACAGAGAGAGAGAGAGAGAAAAGAAGCTACTCTGTGTTATTGATGTTCTCAATTAATAACACTGCAACACAACCAACAACCCCCTCTCCCCCAACCCCTGCGGATTCCACACGGCAAGCTCTGCCATGACACACACAACACACAACACACACACACACACACACACACACACACACACACACACACATACACATACACGCTAGCCTCCTAGTCTGGACCATGCAGTGAGGTGAAACAGAAGCCTGTCACACCTATGATGTACTGAACGGGTCGATGAACTCAAAGCTGGACAAATAAAAGCACCAGTTGGACAGGCCAGCTTCTCATGGGAGTTATTCGCCACTGTTAGAAAGTCCACGTTCACAAAATCCTGTCTGGTTCATGGGGTCACTGCTGTTTTGCTAATTTCAAACTATCCCTCAGTGTTTATTGCTGACTACTGTAAATTGCCATAGACATGATAAATGAGGCTAATAGTTTCTGTTCATTCAAAAAACAAATCTGCATTACATTGCTTAGCTGTCATATAAAGGAATTTCTTTTACCTTTTTTCACTGTTTTGTAAATTGTTGTAGACATTTTTCTTCTAATCTTTGGTGGTTGACATTCTCTGAAAAATGAAAGAGGCCATTCACAAATTCCCATTGCCAGGGTTCAAGGTCATGTCCACTTGCTGTTGATGTCTGAGCATCTCTTAAAGAGGCCTGTCTGGGGTGAACTGTGAATGCTTTTCACCGACTGCCTGAGCACACACACACCTTGCCAAAGCACACACAAAAACAAACAGGCACATGAAAACACAAGCATACACACACACACACACACAAACACACATGTATGCACATATGCAGGCTCACACTCACTCACGCACACACACACACACACACACTCACACTGACATGGACTGCAGAGACAAAAAAACACCACAAAGATCTCGATACATAGGCTACAAATAAACACACAGACAACAACCACTACACACGGAAACACAAAAAGTACACAGACAAAAATGCATAGAAATGTAGATGCAGAAAGGCATTCTCACACATACACACACACACACACACATACACACACACACACACACACACACACACAAGATGAAACACATAGAGATACCCACTGGCAGAGAGAGAAAGGGTGACCACAGGGAATGTGTGTGCGTGTGTGTGTGTGTGATCCTGTGTCCAGCAGGTGTCTGTCCAAGAGTGGCAGACCGTGGCGGCCCATGGCCACCTCTCACTGCCTGCAAGGCACCATGGGCATGGTGTGCCACGAGAGAGAGTCTCAGAGTTCACAGCATTCACAGGTGCTGCTCCTTCAGGCAAGGTGACTGTCCATGCAGCTCTCTCTCTCTTTCTCACACACACACAGACACATCTATTCTCACGTTAAACCTCTACCTGCCACCCACCCCACCCCCACACACCTTCCACCTCTGCTTCTTTACCCATTCTGCATTGCACCCTCTGTCCCCTATCCCTAAATAACACAAAAACAACAACAAAAATGACACCTGTGACAATTATTTCAATGTCATAGACCATTGGAGGCCATCATCCTGATCTAAATCCACAGACCTACTGGTCATACTGAGGCCAAACTGAGGAGATAGTCCTACTGCACATACTGAGGGGATAGTCCTACTGGTCATACTGAGGAGATAGACCTACTGGTCATACTGAGGCCAAACTGAGGAGGTAGTCCTACTGGTCATACTGAGGAGATAGTCCTACTGGTCATACTGAGGAGATAGACCTACTGGTCATACTGAGGAGATAGACCCACCTTCTACACTTACACCTAGTACTGGGCTACTGTATAACTTTCTCAAAGCGTTCTTTTCCTTTTTTGCTCGTAGCGGAGGAATTGGAACAGGGGCAGCCATCCCATTATTTTGCTTTTGCCCCTGTCAGCGACTTCAATTCCATCAGGACCGTGATCTCGCAACATCATCTCATCTTCTCTGAGAACGTCACAGCCAGAGGGAGAAAAGAAAGCAACATGAAAGGTGCAGCCTGCGGCCATGCAAAAAGGGACCATTGCAGTAACAGCCTCAAGAGCTGAGTGGCTCCCAGCGTTTTGCCAATGGAGGACGTAGGTTGGTTGCCTTTAGGGTTTGGTAGTTAGCTAGTTACAGGCTATTAAGCCAGAGCTGCAAGAAGTTTCATTTCTGAGTGAGAAGATAAACCTTCAGAGAACATGAACATGTGTGCGTGCGTGCGTGCGTGCGTGTGTTGTGTGGCTGTAAGGATTTATGGCATGAAAACATGCCAGTTATTATGTATTTCTGTATGTCCATAGGCAGTACCTATTCACCCATGTGCATTAGTGATAGCTGAGGCAGCACAGCAATCCCATACGATTCCTCCTGATGACAGGTAGGCAACTTAGAACTGCTCTTAACTTGCAGCACACAGTAGAGGAGACTGGAGATCAGGTTAAAATGAGGCATTAGACTAAGTAGAGGGGAAAAAGAGAAGGAGGAGGGAAAAAAGAAAATGACACAGTCCATTTGGGCTGTGAAAATCCTCCTCCATTTTCACTGGCCTGGACATGATTAATGGATGTAATCAGGAGATGTTCCTCCACCCGTGCCTGCTCACTCTGGCCCAAGCTAATTACACACAAGCCACGGCAAACATCCCCAAAAATCACAATGGACAATTTGAGACCTCTCCCAAGTTCACCAGGCACAGGACTGCCAGCGAGGAACGAGTGTTAAGTCACTTTTAAGCCTCCATGGGTATAATAGAGTGTCCTCAATGGTGATTGGTTAAACTCCCCCAGGGGAGGACTAAGACCATAAAGGTACCACTGATGTATTCCAGAAGCCATTAAAATCTCTCACGTCCCTACATGAAGGAACGTCAGGCTAAACTGCTTATGTTGTTTTTTTACAGCGCTGTACTGTAATTGGACCATTTAGCACATTTCTTCTTAGACCGACCAGACACAGCAGGAAGAAAGGGTCTTTGATTGTGTCAGCCATGATGACAGATGCACAGTAATATTCTCTGAAACTATGTTTGCAGTTTCTTGGTTCATTTAAGGGCTGCACATTGTCAACAAAGCAAAAGCTACATTCTTACTCTTCAAAAGTGCTGAAGTAAATAAATATATAAATAATCTAACCACATTCGAGATCAAGTGGGATCATAGCAAGCTAGTATATTCACAACCACAGTAATACTATGGGTGGCACGGACATCCGCAGCGGCCCCTTGCTCTCCCCACCGCAGGGGAGTGAGAAACGCATTTTCGATTCCTTTGTATGTCTTGTACATGTGCAGAAATTGACAATAAAAGCTATACCACTAAATAGATCGTTGTCTGAAACCACTTTCAATTATACGTTAAATAAAAATATGATACCACCATGTAATATCGCTAAATATTTCAGGCACTCTAACTTTACTGACAATAAACAACAAACCCTAAAAACAGATGGCTATGAGTTACTTGAAGTTAATTTGCATGAATATGTATTAGCACTAATACCCTTCCATGCACATCCATCACACCTCAATTTTGCGTTAAGTAATGTAATGACCCCCACACAAACACATTAAGCTACCAATTATGATCTCTTAAATGAGTCAAAACATGGAGAGAGGAGAGATGTGAGTCTTCATTACCACTTACTGTATATAATTACATACACTTTCCCATGACTGAAAAATACCTTATAATAGCCTCCACTGTACAATGCCATTTCAGTGCTGTTGCTAATGAGTCAGATCCATTCCCAAGGAACAATTGTGAAATATCTACCTGGAGAGAGATCCATTTATCAGAGCTCGACTGAGGCCCCTGGCATCACTCAAGGTAATAGGGTGCATGCAGACAAGTGCACAATGCACTTGGACCTTGGGAAGGGAACCGGGGGAGTCTTTTGTCATACTTTAGGACAAGTGCCAATAAGAAACCACGGAAAAAAAAAAAAAAACACAAAAAAGCACACAAAAAAGCACTAGTACCACAGAAGCTTCCGGAAGCTTGCACACAATAGACCAACAGGAAAATACAAATACAACACAAATGGGCTAAATATATTAATTAATACCCCGACAGGCGAGTCTCCTTTAAGGGGCCTTAATTGCCACCGTGTGCTCCTACCGTCCCCGCTATAATAATTGCGTCTCATTTGGCTTCTCGGGGACCCAAACCTGCCGATGTTTGGGGCCATTTCCCAAGAAATTCTCCAAATTAATCATACCTTTCTCATCACTCTGCCTGCTGATGGTGTTTGACTGGAGTAGCTTTCCTCCGCCACTGGTTCTGAATGCGGTTTCTTCACACGACTCCACTCACCCGCCCCATACTTCATCTCAGCCAGTAATTAGACTGCACTCAGACAGGGTAACATTTGCAAATTGTAGTCAATTAATCAAAATCAGACCAGCTCAGTTGCATACAGGCACCAATTCCTTTAGTGCCAGTGCAGTATGTTTGAGTGAGACTGGTATGCAATCATAAGCAATACGCAATGACTGATAACATGCATAAAATTTTATTTTTGTTTCATTATTCAGCTGCACACAATATCTCATACATACACCATTACTGCACAAGGTCATAATGTAAATGCAGCTTTCCTTCATAATTTCAACATTAGTAAGAATGAACGCAATGAATGAGTGAATGGACTAACACTGAAAATGTAAAGGGATTCTGTATGGAATGCAATTATAAACTCCCTCCTGAGGTCTCACTACTTTTACAAAGCCTGAAGTAAATTAAGTCATCCTGACAGACAAGACCAAGGTTAAATGTGAGAGGGAATGTTTCTCTCATAGTACATGTACAGAAGGGAATTATATATAGATATATATATCCTTGCAAAATGTAACAACAGTATTTATGGCACTGTGTGCAAGTTCTGTTGCTGTAACTAAAGTACTGTTCTGTTCTGTAAGGTAGTGAGCGGTGAAGTTGTGTCCTTGAACCACTTCTGTTAAACTAACACTATGAACGCTAGGCTACTGGAGCAACAGGCTTTGTGAGTATGTGTGTGTGGTGGTTTGCTTGTGTGTTTGTGCTGGTGGTAGTGGTTATGGTGGCGTGTGTGTGTGTGTGTGTGTGTGTGTGTGTGTGTATGTGTGTGTGTGTAGGCTATGTGTGTGTTTATGTTGGGGGATGGAGGGAATAGTCTAAACGCCTGAGCAGGTCTCTCTTCGAGTTTGACTCTCAGACATGAAAGCTCCTTCCCCAGGACGCCCTGTCCATCTGCCTTCTGGAGCCTCTGCAACATCTGTTTCCATTTAGCCCCTACTCCTTCCTCCTCCTCCTCTTTCTCCTCCTCTTCCTCCTCCACCTCCCCGACCTGGTCTGTGGTAGCTGGGGACCATTGGGAGGGTTAGCGGAGGCAGCTAGCGCTGTCTTGGTTCCGAAGATGGTTCTGTCTGATGGTTTCCATGGGGACGAGCGAGAGACACTGTCTCCTTCACCCAGCACTGCGCCAAACACCTGACCTCCTCGCTCTGTCCTGTTCCGTTTCTCGCTACTTGCGTCCGCCATCTGCCCGTCCCGCCTCTCTTCCTCCTCCCATCTGGGCACATGAAACTTCCTTCTGGCCAACTTTCTCAACACTTTTTGTTATTAAATTAATTAATATCTGGATTCTTTTTCTTGCTTGCTTTATTTATTTATATACGTTGCCATCCCTTGAAGGATGCTGCAGAAAATTTCGCAGCGAGTGAATTACTTTAGGGATATAGGCTGAGGACATAAACCAGCAGTACACACACATGCTAAATGCTAACACATTTGTAGTAAATTATCTCTATGTATCTGAGAGCAGTCTTCTGGTGCTGCTAGTATTTTCACACTGTGATTGGTCCGTCCATATTCTTCGATGATGGGAGTTTTTAAATTGCTATCATGGCATTTAAGGAAGACCTATAACGCAAGAAAACAGCTGCCTTTCTTACATGTGCTAATTCAAACAACATTTCTAATAAATCTAATTAAAACATCAACCCAGCCTTGAGATAACAAATGCAACTTTGGCAATTAAAAATCACCTTCATACACACACACACACAAAGTGCACACTAATGAAGCACAAAATATCAGGTCTTTCTAATGTAAATGGTCATGTCTTGACTGTTCAACATCAGTATCCTGTGGTAATAATCACCCAGCACGATGATTAAACAGGGAACTCAAGGATCAGCATCTTATAGTTGGCATGTGCGTGGGTGTTTGCTACACAGGTACAGAAGCTGAGGTAATTATCCATGGGAGACTCAATTTGCCAGCCAACGACAAAATCATTGCAGGAAAATGTCAAAGACTACATCCCATTATTAAAGGAAAGGAGCTTGTTTGCTGTATGATGGTGATGGAAGATGGATGAAGCTCACATGGAGTTGAAGTATGCATCAGAACAGCAGTAAGCCTCTACTATGCTATGCTATGCTTTACTATGCAATGCACTGCGTACACAGTGCTATTCTCAGGCACCAGAGTGGCTGTGTATGCTTAGATATTTCTCACAGAGCTGCTACCACGTTTTTGTGTGTGTGTGTGAGTGTGTGCGTTTGTGTTTGTGTGCCTGTGGGTGTATGTGTGTGTCCCCTTGTGTGTGTGTGTGTGTGTGCTCGCGCGTGTGTGTGTGCGCGTGTGTGATGTGGTGCAACAAACATGACTGGACTAATACTGTGCTGTAACTTCTCACACGCCCCTTACTGATCTAATCCGCTGACACAGACCGACACACACACACACACACACACACAAACACACATACACAGTTGAGTCTCTTTATCAGCGGGGAAATCATCCAGCTGACCCAAAGTGTTTAGCTCAGAGGCTCAGAGGCTGAAGGCAACCAGCCAGTCCATTCCACCTCTCCAACCCCCACTTCCACAATCCCCACCGGATTTTTAAATTTTTTTTTTTTAATTTAGCTGGGGGCGGGGTGTGCAAATCCGCCCCAAACTCTCTCCCTACCCAGCCCAGATGAGGCTCCTATCATGGTGTCCCATGTGGTCATACCATAAAAGCGTCTCAGTTTGCTCAGCTTTCACAGCTCAACCAACCCACCCATCCATTTACCCACACACCAACCCATTCTGCTTGCATGGTCACCCACCTCCCTGTCTGCCTGCCTGTCTGTCTGTGATTGTGTCTGCCTGCCTGCCTGCCTGCCTGCCTGTCTGTCTGTGTCTGTCTGCCTGCCTTCCTATCCATCTGTCTGTGTCTGTCTGCCTGTTTGTCTGTCTTGCCAGTTTCGCTGCATCCTCCTCGCTATCTCCCTCTCACAGGCCCAGCTCCCCACTAAGGAGCCACCAAGTCAAGCCTATAAGAAGTGCTGTAGTCCTGCTGTTGGCAAAAAGCTGGGTTAGCTTGCTGTAACACGTGGTGCCACCGTGGCGTGTTCTCTTGGGTAGCAGACAGCAATTACTACTGGTAGGAAGGGGTGGTAGAGGTTGTAGCGTGTGTGTATGCATGAGTGTGTGTGTATGCATGCGTGTGTGTGTGTGTGTGTATTGTGTGTGCTAGAGTGTATAAGGTGTGTGTGCATATGTAGGTGTATGTATGTGTGTGTGTTGGGGGGGGAGACTTGGAGAATTGGACTGGCTCGCATACTCACATACATGATTCATTCATGAAACAGGCTCTTATGGCCGACGGATTGAAGCGGTTGTGTACTTCGTGGAGAGTTATTGTGCATGTCTATTGATTGCCAACAAGTACTGGATACATGCAGAAGAGAAGATGCTCAGGATTTTAGAAGAAAAAAACAATGACAAAGGGGAAACATAAAAGAGAGGTCAAGTGCTTGATAAGACGTTATCGACTATTAGTGGCTAGGCTGCTAATTTGTAACACAAAAGTTGGGTCACACAGCTCATTCTGTAGAGGAGCCCATAACAGCACACATGTAAACACACACACGTACACACACACACACACACATGCACACAAAGACACACACACACACACACACATATTCACACGCGCACACACACATACACACGAAGACACACACACACATATTCACACGCGCACACACACATACACACGAAGACACACACACACATACACACACGTAAACACATACCTTTCAAGCATCATGGAAAGCAGTATCACATCATCTGAATGTATTCATGTGAGCTTACCATATATTGACACTCGTCCTATCTTTAGACACTGCAAGTGCAAGAAGCAAGAGACTGTATGGCAGGTCAACTTGCAGATAGTGAAATATCATAGAAAAAAAAATCCTTTGGATTTTGCTGCGACTTATGTCTTTGTAATATGAATCCTCAATAATGGAATGCCTTACACTCTTTCTTTTCTCACTCTCTCTCTCACTCACTTGCTCTCTTGCTCTCCTTTTTTCTCTCCCTCTGTCTCACTATATTTCCCTCTCTCACTCACTCTCTCCTTCTCTCTCTCATTCACTCACTTTCTCCCTCTCTCTCTCTCCTTCTCTATGTCTCGCTCTCACTCTCTCTCTGGCTGTGAAAAATAGCATTGGCCGCCCAGCATCACACATCAGACATGAGCTTTACAGGGAGAGAGTGAAATAACAACAAGGAGCGCTCAGCACACAGCACAGCTTCCTCCATCCCAAAAGATACACTGCCAAACACTACCCCACACACACATTCACACAGAGAGGAAGACAAAAAAAAACATTATATATATATATATATATATATATATATATATATATATATATATATATATATATATATATATATTATCTAATTAATCACAACTCAGAAATCGTAAATCGTAATCGTTCCAGAATTCTCCTTTATTTTTTTGTGAAGTAAGAATGTCACACCGCCGCTGGTTAGCACTCCTCCCCCCACCGCCTCCCACCACAACAAACTACTACGAACTCAACACGAACACAGACAATGGATGAAGACAATAATTCATAATTTAAAAATGATTAATAATTATACTATTGATGCTGATGACATTGCATCACATTCTAGACACCAATGTCAATGACCCGGCACTGATGAAGCTGCCATCACATGCTCTTACTGAAGCCTCTATTAATCTACACAGCCATTACATTAAAAGTAATGTCCGTCCATGCTGGGATGGCAACCTCTCACCCCCCCCCCCCCCCACCCCCCTTCCCCACTCTTCCCCCACTTTCATCATCCTGACTCCTTTCATTCTGTCCAGCAGGCATGGCTTTATGCAAGCATCAAGGCCCCTAGGAAGATAAGAGTAATTTAGAATGCAATTATCCATTAATATTTTACACATATGCTAGACAAGGGTCCCAGACTTTACAGACAATGTGCCAACAAAGGCTTTTACACTAGGCATGTTGTAATCATTGTGGGTTGTGCTATTAGAATAACTTTATTATTTATTTGTATTATTTTTAGTATTATTACAAAGACAGAAAAAAAAAGTTTGTGTGCATGTAAGTAATTACAAAGACAGAAAAAAAAAGTTTGTGTGCATGTAAACTGAGAACCCAAAGACAGCCAGTACCCATAGTGCCTATGGACACTCCCAAGGGTGAAGAAGCTTTTTTAAACACACACACACAAACCAACACACACACACACACACACACACACACACACACACACACACACACATACTTTGGCACTACACACTCCTCGTCATCTGAACTTTGCCATGCAATCACTTCATAATCACGCTGCCATTCAATCAAGCACGAGCAACCTGGTGTTCAGGTCTAATTAAGACATTTAAGCACCATGCATTATTAATCTGAGACTCATGGCTGAGGAGAGTTTTATTTTCAGTGGACATATGGCACTGCTGACAGAAACCCATACTCTCCACCATTTAAATCTGTGTGTCATGCACTGGGATAAAATATATAAATATGAGACAGTGGAGACAGTTTTTATGGAGGCCATTTTCATCGCACTACAGCAAAAGCTACGTACTGGAGTAATATATAATTGGACATTAATGAGTTATGACCATCAAGCCTGAGCAACGTGACTTTTATTTTGCATGACAAATAGATGGGCTGAATAATCTCTCCCTCATAACAGATGAGGGAGAGAGAGAGAAATTGTGTATGTGTGTGTGTGTGTGCGTGTGTGTGTGTGTGTGGGTGTGTGTGTGTGTGTGTGGGTGTGTTTGTGAGAGAGAGAGAGAGAAAGAGAGTAGGGGGGAGTGTAGAGAGATCTGAAAAAGAGACAGAAAAGGGGAGTGCTGGGAGAGAAAGAAAGAAAATGCAGAAAATGAGAGCAACTACCTGTAAAAATGAAGAACACCAGAGCAGAATATGAAGAATGAGTGAGAAATAAGGAAAAATGAGGAGAGAAAGAAGGAGAGAGTGAAAGGAAGAGTGCAAAAGATGTGCAGAGAGACAAAGAGATGAAGGAGAAGAAAGAGTAGTGCATAAAGACAGAAGGCCAAAGAGAGGGAGAAAGAGAGTGAGAGAGAGAAATAGAGAGAAGCGGAAGCCTGTCAGCGGAGCGGCGGGCATCCAAGGCATCCCGCTCAAATTGATATTTCTCCCCTGACAGTTTCCCTCAGCACAGATGGTGCTCCAATCCAGGGGACATCGGACAACGGCCATTAACTCTCATCGTCGGGGATGACAGCATTGTGAGGGAGACAGAGAGAGGGAGAGGGAAAGAGAAAGAAAGAGAGAGAGAGAGAAAGGGTCTCCACTACAATGTACCCGCATGAGAGGGTGGTATCAAGGGTGGTATCAAACAAGGGCCAAGGGCCAAAACACACTTCTGTAAACACCTCCACAATGGTGGAATGTGGATGCGAGTCGGACTGGCATAAGGGGGGGACGAGGAGTGCCAACGGCTGGCCGCCTGAGCCCGTCGTCAGTCTCCTGGCACCGACAGCTCCTGCGGATGCGGAGGAGAGGAACGGGGAGCTGTTTATTGGCGGCCTGGTGGGGCAGCCATGTGTCGGCTTTTAGAGACGCTGGAGCCAGAGAGCGACGTCAAGGTGGGAGGCTCTTGTAGAGAGAGAGAGATGGAGAGCAAGAAAGAGAAAGAGAGGGAGGGAGAGAGGGAGATGAGACTCTCATTCTAGTAAGAGGTATTAAAGAGGAGAGACTTGGAGGTTTTTAAATACATAACTCAAATAGTCCACATTGCCTTTGAGTAGGCCTGTCTTTCAGTAAGGAATCACTGCTCACTGATCAATGCTTATGCTCACTAATATGGCATTCGATTTCCAAATGCAACCAGGTTAATCAACTAGTAAATTAACAGCACATCCACTCCATTGACCTCCGTGCAACAACACACACCCACACCAACTGTTTTTGTTTTTGTTTTTGTTGTTGTTTTCGAAAAAAAAAAAAAAGATTGCAAAAGACTAACAATCAGATGCAGTGTGAGTTTGCATCTAAGAGTTTATTGTTGGAGTAAATTATGGAATATGTCTAGTTTAGATACAGAGGGGCCACGTTTCTTCCATTTTCCATTTTCCCTGTATTGTGAAAACACTACACAACACATTCACAGCACCCAGTGCTCTGCTGTCTACTTCTGATTCATAGCCTTCTGCCCTAAAGGCTTCCAGTCTTCTGGAAATTACTAGAAAGGTCTGAATCAACAACATGGCCAACCGATGCGGTGACATTTCACACCATGTCCAAGAAGCTACACCCCCCAACCTCTATCTATCTCTCTCTCTATCTCTCTCTTCGGGTCTATCCTGAATCATGCACCTTTGGCCTTCATTATGCCCCTGTTGAAAGGTTGCCAGATAGTTTGTGTACTCTGGGAGCCTCGAGAGTAAAGAGGGGCCAGCGCTGCATTGCCAGGGTGAACACCATTAGCTGGGCTGAGCCTCTTAGAGGACACTGCTTAGTGCTGGAATCAACACTAACCTCTTCTGCACATTTTGAGAGCTGGAGTGAAGAGGTTTTACCATGGCGATGCGTTTGAAATGCATCATGGGAACATTCAACACTGACCTAGACAATTAGCCCCATTCCCCACTCCCCCCCACAGAAAACATACAGACATGTACAAACACACAGGCACGTGCACGTGCGCACACACACACACACACACACACACACACACACACACACACACACATACGTGTGTTACACACACACAAACGCGCACACACACCAACAAGGGTACATAATCATGGAGAGTGCCTTGATAATGAATCGGTCAATAGGCAGTAATGAGTGGCTGTGGGTGTGACACAGTAGAGAGGAGAGCAGGGACAAGGGTGCCAGAATGGGGGGGGGGTGATGTTTAGGGGCAGGAGTGAGTATGTGGGTGTGACACAGTAGAGAGGAGAGCAGGGACAAGGGTGCCAGAATGGGGTGGGGGTGGGGGGGGGGTGATGTTTAGGGGCAGGAGTGAGTATGTGGGTGTGACACAGTAGAGAGGAGAGCAGGGACAAGGGTGCCAGAATGGGGGGTGATGTTTAGGGGCAGGAGTGGGGCGAAGTGAAGGTCAGGCAGGGGTCTTGCTGTGCCGCTTGCTGCTCAGAGCCACAGTGTGCTGTGCTGTGCTGTGCTGTGCTGTGCTGTGCTGTGCTGTGCCGTGCCACAGCGGCTTACGTAATCTGTACCAAAAATAACAGCACACGCTCAGCAGATGTCTGCTTTGCGGGGCTTTAAAACTCCTCAGGTGCATCTTAAGAGTCACACACAAACACACACACACACACACAGATACACACAACACACACAAACAGACTCACACATAGCTGTAAAAAGACCCATTCAGAGACCCGTGACACACATGCACACACACACACACACACACACACACACACACACACACACACACACACACACACACCTTTATCAAGCAGAGTCTGCTGAGCACAGCTTGGTAACTAACAGCCTCCGGTTACGACTAACTGCTATGTGTTTCCCTCCTGTGCAGGGCCACCACCGTGGTCTTCCACCCGTAAGCACAGAGCACAACAGCCACTCCGGTAGGAGGCAACCACTCCAGGAACAGGTGGAGCAGAAAATGGATTAAGAAGAAGAAGAAGAGGAAGAAGAAAAGGAAGAAGAGGGAGAACAAGAGGAAGATGCAGAAGAAGAAGAAGAAAAGGAGGATGCAGAAGAAGAAGAAAAAGAAGAAAAAATGACTACAGCACATGCACACTTCATGACTCACTCTGATGCCCCGTTTAGTTCACAGGTGGAAATCTATCAAAGGGACAAAATGCCAGGCTGTGGTGCAAAGCACATGCAAATTCCTGCCCGCACGCATACACACACACACACACACACACACACACATTATGTGACACACACACACACACATCCTAATGACTGAGAAGCCACAGCTGTGTCCTGCAGATACACATGCCACACTGCAGATGTGAATAATTAAAAATGAGGAAGGGACAGGGTCAGATTAACATAATGTTTGTGATAAACATGGGCACAGGTGAAGAGACAGACAGAGAGCGAGAGAGAGAGAAAGAGAGAGAGAGAGAGAGAGAGAACATGTGCATCCCAACCTTGTCTGTTTGGGAAGTTTGACCTTTGAATCAGAGCCAGACCTGCAGGAGGTGCCGGTGGTCTCGGTCCGACCACACCTTCCCCATCACACATTCACAAATGAAATCCCATGTCCACGACAAGGCATAGCCAATTAAAAAGTGATTCATAATTTAGCAAGACATTTTGGCAGCGACGACAGATTGAATATGATTTGCATTCTGGACGTGGTGCCTTTTTTTTTTTTTTACCCTTCCCCACTGCTGACATGAACTGGAAACAAATGGCCTGAATGAGATTTCACTATTCAGGCTAAATCATTAGCAGTGGATTCAGTTCCAATTCAACATTCAAGTATAATGAAACCTTAATAGGGATATGTAATGAAGTTTGCTTATAATGGATGTAAATACAAAAACACTGAGATAAACAATAAGCTCCAGTTGAGATCCCCAAATAAGGTCTATTAAATTGCTCTAGAATAATAACAAGGGGCAGAACATCCCCTCCTGCCCATTCCTCCAGTAGTGCTGGACCGGCATAAAGATGGAATCTGGACCCTGAAATGAACGCAGCCTCGGAAAAGCTATTCCTGACTATTAAAAATGTGGCCTAAGGTGAAATTACATTACAGAACAGATACAGAGAGAGAGAGAGAGAGAGAGAGAGAGCGATATAGGGAGAGAGGGGGGGGGGGAGAGAGAGGGGACAAAAAAAGAGAGAGGAGTTATGCCATTATGTTTTCCATTTGTGCAGGACAAGAGTACGGAAGGATGAACATATACTATACTTCACCTTCAATTAAAAGACAGAGATAAAAGTACCACAATGAAACCCAAAGTGAGCAACGCTCTATTTGGAGACGGATCCATCCATGGTGTATAGTGCTGGCAAAAGATGCCTGGAGTCTTTGTTCTCAGTAAAATATAGTAATACTATTTCAAATATTGCAACATTGACTGAGATTGTTTAGCTGTATTTTACAAGATTGTGTCATCCAACTCAGTAAATAGAATGGCTAAATTGAATCAGATTGTTTCAAACCCAATAAGGGTTGTGTGTGTGTGTGTGTGTGTGTGTGTGTGTGTGTGTGTGTGTGTGTGTGGAACATAGACACAGATTTTCATCAATCACCCTGACGTAGGATCTGTTTTCATTCTCTCGGCCTAGCCCTCATCCACCCCCATTCACAACCTCCACACACACACACACACACACGCACACACACACACACATACACACATATTCTTACCCCTTAGAGAGACTACGCCACTGAGTCACCCCTTAAGAGCTCCCCAATCCCCCTCAGTCTCTCTCTCCCTCTCTCTCTCTGGGAGTCGGTCAGACTCCCAGTAGAATCAGCTCACCCCCGCCCCAACCTCCACCCTGGAGCTCGCTCTGTCTGCTAGGGGCCCCTGGAGGCTCCCAGCCATTTGATAACGTTGTCCAAGAGTCGCCTGAAGCGCTCAATCAGGCTCTCGACAGACACTCCTAGTCTTTCCTGATTGCCCCTTCTTCAAGGGGTAGGAGCACTCCTAATGTCGGCTGCAGGTTCTATTTGTGTTCTATCAGCGTTCCTTCCCTCTGTGAGCTGAGTAGGGATGATTAAAAGATGAGTGATGATTCTGGACTCCTTGTTCCAGAGAAGCTGTTTCTTTTATCCATAAACAAATCAAAATCAATATTTGTCTTTCCAGACTTCAGAGCTTTGTCAACATTGTTTCCGAGTGTCCATGTAAGGGAGTTATTATCTAATTTGAGCTGCAGAAATTAGGGATCTGAATTTGTTTGTTTAGCTTTGTTTGAGCAGCTCTTATCTTCATGGACATTTGTTGCTCTTGTTTTGATTTTTTTGTTTGTGTTTTTTTTTTCCTGATTTGTTATCAGTTATTTTGTTGTTTCATCTACTGACCGACACAAACACACACACACACACACACACACACACACACACACACACACACACACACATACACACATACCACTGCCTACATACACATATACCACTGCCGAACACACACACACACACACACGCACGCATGCATACACACACACACACAAACACCACACAACACTGCCCATGAAACTGAAGAACAGGAATCTTGGGAGACATCTCTGCAAATTCTATTCATGAAAACAATACCTTCTGCTCTCATTTAAATGGTGCTCAGTTCACCACTTGTTTTTTCAGGCCCTTTCAAAATATAGCTGCCACTATTCTGTCTTATAAACAAGCTTGTGCACATAGTGGGACTGATGACAATACATTTGTAGGCCAATCAGTTATTCACGCAGAACATTAATCAGGGCACATTTTTTTAGTGTTGTCTTGTGTGACAGCAAATTGCAATCAGTGAAGAAAACATTCACTCTTTTTTTGCCGTTGTTTTGCCTGTTGCTCTGTTCGTCTCTCACTTAATGATAAATGATTACTGAACCTCGGAGAACACATCTCTCTCCTCCAGCGCCTTCCGAATGAACTTCACCGTAATCTGGTGCAAACAGACCCACCATAAATCAAAGGAGGGGGGCATGCTGTCATCTCTTCCTTTTTTCTGTTTTTTTTTTTTTTCCCCTCAGCATTTGGCCTCACTGGCAAACTCCAGCTGGATTTGTGAGAGAGGGACAATGGTAAGGACCATGGACAGCACTCAGGCTGGGTTTGAGATAGAGGGACAATGCTAAGGACCATGGACAGCACTCAGCTTGCCTTCACCCACAGCAGCGTGGGACACAATGTGTTCACGGACGAGGGCTGAGATAAGGAGCCCCTAAGCTCAGAAGAGGGGAGAGGAGAGAGAAGGGGAGAGGAGGAATTGTAGAGAGGAGAAGTGGAGGAGAGGGAGGAGGAGAGGAAAGGAGAGAAGAGGTTTGGGTGCTGGATGTGGTGTGAACACTTGCACACTTGCTGGCTTCTCACATGAAGTTATCTCAGAGCCAAGACTTTGGCACTCTTTTTTTTATTTCTCTCCTTCTTTTTGCCGTTTAGAGACACCTTGACTCCATCCAGCTAATCTGGCTTCTCTCAGCACTCAGTATTAGCTTCAGCGGTGGACAGGACTCAGTATGCTGGGGAGAGGAGCAATGTGCTTTGTTACCAATGATAACTCTTCAGTTTGGCCACGCTTTGTCAGAGCTCTTAGTTTTCTCTTCTTATTTTATTTCTCTCTCTCTCTCTCTCTGCTCCTTTTTTTTGATTGCTTTTTTCCTAGAGGAATGGTCTCTGATTTGCCAGCAGTGGACTGTGGAGAGAAGAGAATGATGTGTCAAAGGCCTCTCTCTCTCTCTCTCTCTCTCTCTCTCTCTCACACACACACACACACACACACACACACACACACACACACACAACTTTTTTCTGTCTTCTCCCAATCCACCCACTTCTTTCTGTTCCCTCTGAAGGGAGACGATCACCCACTGTGTAATTGAAGTGACCCTACTGACCGATTGGCTATTCCTGACCCCAACTCCCCCCCCGGTCCATCCCCTAAGCCCCGTCCACTCCAACCCACACCACCCCACTCCTCTCCCACACACTCGAGCTGCAGTCCTCAGGCCACACTCACTACGGGACACCAACCACTGCTATTATGAAGCAAAGCCAACAGCTTTTCAGCCAAGGTGACGACAGACGCATTTGTCCCACAGAGCAGAGCAATCAGAAGGGTTGGAGCCACACAAAGGCTTGAATCACAGGACATCAGCTTTGTTCATTAACTGCAGGCAGACTTGTTTTGACAGCACTCACTGGTGAAGATGCTGAGAACCCACTATTCAGTGCTCTAGCGCTGACAAGTCTCACATACAAGTCTCACATACAAGTCTAGGATTTTAATTTACCTGTGGAGCTCCCCTTATAGTCTACTATCATACTATTATAATATACTTTTTTTCTATACACCAACACTCTCGTCAACACGTGGAACTGATAATTGATAATGATGATCATTTTCAAGTTAAGTTGACCATTTTGGTTTTGTCCTTCCACATGATGTCCTTACAATGATGTCTTGAAATCACAAGAAATTCACCAAGAGACCATAGGAGGAGTCAACAGAGAGCCTACATTTGCCCTGTAAGGACTCAATTAACCATATATGAAGCCGATCAATTAACCTACAATTCCTGCATAGTTTACCTTTAAGCCTGGGTTATCAATGTGCCAAAAGACTAGTTGATATTAGACCAGTGACAAAAACTCACTAACAATGAGAGCGACCTGGGAAATGATCAGGGAACAACTTAAATTCAATTCAATCCAATTGTATTTATACAGTGCCTTTGACAATAGTATTGGTTCATGATGCCATTAGTGAGGAGCACAGGAGCAAGGAAAAACTTCCTTGTGGTAGATAGCCTAGGAAGAAACCTTGGGCAGATCCACGTCTCAAGGGGTCAACCCAGCTGCCAGGGGTCATGCAGTGAAAGTATAGTCAGTAGTTACCATGATAGACTACAATTTGTCCATTGCTTTGGCTGAGCATCATAATAATCCCAAAATATACGCTCCTGTAAACTAAGAAAAATAAGGAACCTGGCTGTCTTAAAATTCTAAATTAAGTCAACAGACTGAAATATTAGTTAATAAGTCTGTCTTTATTTGATGTAACTAAGTATATAATGTTTCATTCCTTTGAGTTAACTTAAATTGATGTTTCATTCTGTTGAGTTAACTTAAATTGAAGGCAACCAGGTTACTTATTTTTCTTTGTTATTTTTTATAGTGTTGCCCCACAACATTATGTGGTAGTCAAGCCATATGTGGCTGTCAAAAGGTCTGGCTGGAGAGTGTAGTAGTGGCACAGAAAAAAATGGGATAAACTTATGGGATAAAAAATGAATCACATTACAGAGGCTCATGTTTATATTTTCGTAATAATATTTTAAATTATATAACAGTGGAGAGAGACAGGTCATGATGCTGACAGATGTGACATCAGGTGGGCAACAATGCCAAGGTGAACACATTGAGGTCAAAAGGATGCTGGCAGGCTCATTCCTGGAAACCTCAGAATGACTTGCAAGGCCTGCAACGCAGACTAAATAGGGCCATTTTGATTCTCCGCCTTTTTATTTCAGCATAAAGTCGGCGAGTCCTTGAAAGAATGTCACTGGCACTTGATTTATATTAAAAGAATGTCTCCATCACTCAAAAATGCCATTGCTCACACCTATGCACGTGCACACACGCACACACATGCACACACACACACACACACACATGCACACACACACACACACTCATACACATGTACACACACACACTCATACACATGCACACACACACGCACACACACAAATGGTGTTCCCATAAAGCTGTGATGAGAGGCAGGTTACTTGATGGCCTTCCTCAAAGAACATTGAGGAGATATTGGATGGCTGTCTTATAAATGCCAGTAGGATGGTGTCCTGGGCGAGACAAATGCCCCCTGTGCCAACTCATAACACAGATTAATAATGATCCCCATATAGCCATAAAGGCAAATCAATGGAAGATTTCTTTTTTCCTTTCATTTCTTTTTTTTTCCCTCTTCATTCCCACACACTCCTCATATGCTTCCCGTAACCACACTAACACAAACAGGAAATGCAACCCCGCAAAAAAAAAAAAAAAAACATCGCTCATTTGCCTCAGCTACATTTCCTGTTTTGCCAGTGCTTGAGTCGCAATGCATCTGCTGTTGCTCACCACTAACAATGTTTGACAGAGTGACAAGGCGTCTCTTTGGGGATCTCTCATAAGAAAACAGCGGCTCGTATTGATCAGCGCGGCTCTAAATACCGCTCGGCCAATGCATAATTTATTAGGCCAGCAACGTACGCACGCGTGGCAATCTCATCTGGGGCAATGTGTGGCGTGTTGCAGGGGCCACGGCGAAATAGATATGTCTCTCTGGATGCAGATTACAAACAGGCTCACTGAAACAGGAGAGAGACAGAGAGCGAACAAGTGATCATGAGAAAGAGAAATATGTGTGATGAAGGGTGTGTGCTTGTGTGTGTGTTCATATGTCTGTGTGTGTCCATGTGTGTATCTTTGTAAATAAAAGTGTGAGTGTGTGTGTGTGTGTGTGTGCATTGTTGTACTCCTAGTGTGCCTTTGTGGTGAAAGATGAGAGAGGGAAGGTGTTGTATTTGTGCGTGTGTGCTTGTGTGTGTGTGTTTGTGTGTGTGTGTGTTTGTGTATGTGGCCTTTGTTGAAGAACAGAGGACAGCGTGTGTGGTATGTGTTACCATGTGTTTCCCATCCCACCTTGGGCCCTGTGATATTGATAAAAGAGATGGAGGAATGCAGTAAGTGTGTGTATGTGTGTGTGTGTGTGTTTCTTTCTCTCTATTGCTCTATCTTTATCCTTTTCTTTTCCCAAACTCTCTATCTCTCTTGCTATCTCTCTCTCTCCCTCTTATTGTCTCTCTCTCCACCTGAGAATAGGAGAAACAATGTAAAGCAAGAGCTCCTTTCCATTCCCCTCTGCTCTGGCCCCAGAAGTGAGCAGGGATGATAGAGGTCTTGATAAAGTGAAAGGAGATGGCCTCCATTTCTTTCATTCTCTTTCATATTTTCTTTTTTCTTTCACTCTATCTCTGTCCTCCATTCCCCTTTCCTCCCCAGACCTTCTCTCCTTTCATTCCCCTCCATCTGTTTCCTTCTCTCTCTCTCTCTCTCTCCTAAGAGAAAGAACAATATAGAATCCTTCTCTATATCCTCACGTCTCTCATTCAATGCACTTAGTCTTCCAGTCACACACCCATCCCTCTCTCTTATCGCCACTTCCTTCCTTATCTCTTCATCCTCCATATCTCTCTCTCTCTCTCTCTCTCTGTCTCTTTCTATCCTCTTTCTGTCTCTCTATCTGTCTCCTATAATCTTTTACTATTTTCATACTCTTACCCTCTCTCTCTCTCTCTCTGTATATCTCTCTCTGTATATTTCTTTATCGGGCTCCGGCCTCTCTCTAGAGGGTTAACAGGAGAGAGAGAGAGAGCTTGCGACTCTCATGGCAGATATCCGCACGTCCACTGAGGGCCCCCTGATACCTGTGCAAAGTCACTCCAAGGTGATTTTCGGACTGAAATTGGACATTGGCGGCGGTCTCTGGACGATTCGCTTCATTATTAATGCAGTCACAGGCTCCTGGGTGCCCGGGTACACGCTCACACACCATATCATCTCAGAAAGTAGAGATGAGAAAGAGTGTGTATGTGTGTGTGTGTGTGTGTGTGTGTGTGTGTGTGTGTGTGTGTGTGTGTGTGTGAGGGAGAGAGAGAGACAGACAGAAACTCCAATTCCTGACTGACTCGCGGCTCTGTCAATATACATGGTGGTGTGTCAGGTGGGCCTCTGCACAGAGTGTTCAGCTCCCTCTCGGCACTAATACTTCAGAGACCGCTTCTGGGACAGTACTGGAATACAAAACCCATGGCTTAAATGTTTAAAACTTAGGGCCCTTTGAGAAAACATTACCTTGGAAAAATCCTCTAAAAAAGTCCTTCCATTTGAATGCATTAATATTCAATGAAATAAACCTTGGGTGGGATAAGCCTCCATTTGTCAGGCTTGAAAAGAACAGTAAAATGTAAAAAATAAGTAAAACCTGTGTTGATTTTACCTTTGTAAGTGGTAAAACCAATAAACTGGTCTACATTGCTAATCTACCATGTTAAAACCAATGAGTTTAATGAGTCTGGGCTTTCTGAAGCCCGACTTTACAACTCTGCCACTACCTTGATGTTTCATCTTGGATCCTATTGTAGCACGAGCTTCCACAGACAGTATGTTAAATACGTCCTTCCAACACTTCACTCCAAACATTCCTTATGAAGTAAGTGGCACTGGGAGAAAAGCAGTGAGCTATGAGTGGCCATGCTAATTAACTAACGTGCAATGATATAGCTAGTCTGTCATCATTATAGGTCAACGCAATAACTTCAACTGTCAGCTGCAACAGTGTGCCACGTTGTAGGGTAATGCTCCGCCATAGCATCAAAAATCATGAGCACTCTCTTAATGGTTGTCTAAAATAGTAACTCAACACCACTGAGTCATTAGGTAGTCAGTCAGTTAGTCAGCTATAAAAAACACTGACATTATCTACCATCTGCCATGATTAAAGAAAAACTGTTCCTGATAAATACCTATAGACTGACTACCATGTAATGTAAAAGTGGGATAATACTCTATTATGAACTATTATGAACCTTAGCTAAAACCATGGGCAACTTATAGTCTGTCATGGTTACTACTGATTGTAATTTTTCTCCATGACCCCTGGCAGTTGGGTTAGCCCCTTGAGTCATGGATCTGCCCAAGGATTCTTCCTAGATTAACTGAACATAAGGGAGTTTTTCCTTGCCCCTGTTGCTCTTGGGTGATCCTTCTGTGAAGCGCCACGAGACAATACTATTGTAAACGGTGCTGTATAAATAAAACTGAATTGAATTGAATTGAAAAACATGGACTTGCCTTGTGACAGAGTTCTGGTAAGGTGTGGAGGGTAACTAGGTACTGAAGTCTTGTCTCGCAGTGCTCCAGGAGGGATGTGGTGTGGTTATGTAACAGTGGTGTGTTTGAGTTTGTTTTTGTGAGTCTCTGCACAGATCCCACTTAAATCCACACTAGAGTAACCTACTGGATAAGGAATCGCAGTAATGGGATTTGCTGATCCATTTCATATAGTTACATGTGACATGAGACACCGTGCAGACAGAGACAGGTCGACATTTTTTTTATTATTATTTGTTTGGTTTTGTTTTCTTTGCTGGGGTAATATATGAGTAACCAGTCTATCAACACATTGGAGGCCTAGGAAGGCCTGCTGGTGAATAAAAAGAGGAGCTTTTCTATTTGTCATTCTTGGAAAGTTTTATAAACCTCTTGAAAATGATGGAGGGGGTGGAAAAAACAACAACAAAAAAAAACAAAGAGTCATCTAGGAGCAGTATTCTTCCATAAAGCTCCATCTGAAAACTCAAATAAAAAAGAATTCATGGTCAGACAATAAGCGGATGGGAAGCTCTGCAGAGTTTTTTGCCTTTGTGTGTTGAATAAGAAATAAGATAAACAAGACACATCAATTACTCTTCTGCTTTTAAGTGCATTGTCATTGTTTATTTACTGACTGAATTATTTGCTTGCTTGTGCGCATGCCTGCTTGCATGTGTACTTATGTGCTTGCATGCTTGGTTATGTGCTTGCTTGCAAACGTGCTAAAATATTGTGCCCAGAATGGACAACCCCCCAATAGACCAAAGCTCTCTTTATCATTTCGTGGGGAAAATGCCAAGACACTTGGCACCCTCTCACACTCACAGCACTGTTGGTGGAGGAGGACAGTGGAGCAACAGCTGCCTACACACAAAAATAAATGTTTCCGCCAAAGGCACCTCTTTGACATTGGGAGTAACTGTGTTCTCCCGGCAACATTGATTTCACCATTCATCAGGAAAATATATAACCACACACGCGGTGTATCACCTCGCTGGAGCAAGCAACAGCCAGAGGCACAGATGCCCACAAAGCAAAGGAGGGGCATTAATCCTGTATCCAGAGTGTACGCAAAACAGACAGCAGACAGACACACACACACACACACACACACACACACACACACACACACACACACACACACATACACACACACACACATACACACACACACACACACACACACACACACACACATACACACATACACACACACACAGACGCACACATACACACACACACACACACACAAGCACTCACACACACAGAGACAAAAAAACACACACACACACAAACTGCATTGCGTGATAGCCACCCTGGCTTGAAACGGGGGCTGCCTGGTGCTGTCCATCAACAGATCCATAAAGTGTTATTATAGTCTACGATATCAGACCCTGATAGGGTCGTCAGGGTCGGCCTGATATTATCCATTAGTCTCTGCTGGAGCGCACCAAGGCCCACAGCCCTCTGCTCCTCCACATTAAAAAAACTCTGGGACAATAAACAAGCCATGATCTGCTTTCCAGCCGTAAAACCTTCATCAATAGCAATCGATGGGGATTGAAATGGAGTGAGGAGAGCTGGTGGCTGCTCTGTTTAAAGGCCTGTGAGGGACACATCAGGAAAGAAGTTCAGCTTTAGCAAAAACATGGAGGGGGGAAAAGGTTGGTATTTGGGTAATATTACTGCAATGCTGCATTTTCTCACGTCACCTAGGTGACCTGAGGTATGTTTCCAAAAACAATAGTTGCTAACTAGTTAGCAACTTTGGTGACTAAACATGGGCTGGATGTGACAAAAAGTCCACCTAGAAAAAAACTAGAAAACCTGGCTCATAGTTCAGTTGTATGTTTCACTCTCAAAAGTTTATTTTTATATTTATTTTAGTTTATTCTCAAGCAGTTTATTCTCAAGCACAATTGGTGCAGTTTGTACAGTTGTACTGTTTCCAATCAACACAAATCTGTATCCTTTACCGCAGTTTCCCCTAGCTCAGTTCCTCCAAACCTTGAACATTCTATGTTCCAGTGCATCTAAATAAAAGTGAACATGTAAAGTGCTACAGAACTGTCCTTAATGCTTTTACAGCAACATCAAAAGATCACTTTCTCTGGTTTGTATGTAATTGTCATGTTTGTCGATTGTTTGTCTAAACTGAATGACCGCCCTTGAGTAAGACCTTGTCTGCCTACACAGATGAGCTCAAGCAGTGCTTGACCAGATGACACACATAAAACTGAGAAAATGAACAATAAACAGTAGATTAAAAAGGTAAATATATAATATATAATAAATAATATATAAACAAACTAACCCAGCCGGCAGCTGCTGGCCTTGGTAGTGGAGGTCAGCTGATTAAATTAGTCATCTCTCTCAGCGTGCCCCCAGACGAGGCGCCTGGCAACCGGGTCATTCGACCCTGGCGCCCCACGCATGGCGGCATGACACGGGTACAATGTGACTCGCAGGGGCCACTCCATCACTGTGCAGCAGGAGCCAAGATTAATGGCCTGGATAGCTGCCGGGGAATAAGGGCACAATCCGGAACACCCGGACAGGTGTGTACATGTGTGTGTGTGTGTGTGTGTGTGGGGGGGGGGTGACCATCCTGACTATCATAACCCTTGTGAGAGGGATAACATTCAGAAACTAAAAAATGTCATCTTATTCATCCAAAACCATGGTGAACAATGCATGGATACACATCAAAATGGTATATGAGGATTGAATTGTGATTTACATTTTGTTCGGATTTCGTTATTTGCAATATCCATTATACTGTATCAGTGTGATGAGGAAAAATGTATTGTTCTCATTCATCAGCCGAGTTTTGACACCTTATGAGGTGGATCACAGGTGGGAGGAATTCTCCCACTCATCTCCACGGTGACCAGGCTCAGAGTCTCACCTCACGCGCCTCACCAGGAGATGGGATGAGATTGTGACTCACTTTGACAGTGAGGCATTTTAATAGCACATTTAAGATGATGGGGAGTCAGTTCAGTTGATTGCCTTTCAAGAGGAGGGTACTCCAGATGTGTGTGTGTGTGTGTGTGTGCTCTGCTCAACAACCACACATTCACACACACACATACACACCTATACAAATGCACACACACACACACACACACACACACACACACACCACACACAGAGACAATGTAGACAGGCCTAATTTGTCACAGCACCATGCCAGTGAAGTTCCACAGTAAAGGTCAGAGAAAGGAAACAGGGAAAGTCCTGTGACCACATCACACTCAAGAAATGGAGACAGTGTCACAGAAATGTAGCCAAAACAAAAATGACCGTTCAGTGATGATGAGGCATTGAAACCTGTACAGTCTAAGCTGAATAACTGCAAATTAAAGCTCTCTCTCTCTATCTCTCTCTCTCTGTCATCTGTCATCTCTCATGACACTCAGTGCAGACTGAGAGTGTGTAGGGTGTGTGTGAAATGTGAGCCAATGCTATTTCAGCCACTCTATCAAGGCCCAAGCCTCTCTGGATCACCTTCCATGAACGTGTGTCCCCTGTTGAAGTCCACCACTGAGGCCAAGACTGAAAAGATGGTCTTAAACTTGAACTCAAACTACACTCTGCTGACCATGTCAAGTGACAAGTGACAAAGACCACTCTCTGCACACACACACACACACACACACACACACACACACACACACACACAAGCAAATTGGTCACAGCTGCAATGCAATGCGGCTCCGCACAGCATGCTGTGCCATCATCAGTTGCAATAAACACGTACGACTCCAAGTGGGAGTAGATCCGGCTGTCATTAAAGTTATTAGTGCTGAGATGCAGACTTGTGAAGCGACGAGACGCAGTGGCTGGTCTGCGTCCTGCGGGCAAGCTGTGTGGGTGGGAGGGTGGGCCACGATGATTGATTACTCCTTTGATGGCGCCTCTTCTTTACTGTAAGAAGGCACAGGGAGGGGTGGGGAGGTGGAGGGCTGCCGGTTTGCATCAAATTGTCCTGCTGCAACGTTGCTGCTGATTCCCGTGTTTTTCAGCGTGTCTCCGCTGTGTGCGTGACTGATTATCCTCAAGACGTTTCCTGCTTAGACTGCACTACACCTCCGGAGAGCGAGGAACGAACACACAAATGAAAGGTTGGATACTGGTGAGGTGGGGTGGGGTAGGGTTGGGTCGGGTCCAAGGAGGGAAATAAATAAATCTGAGAATAAACTCCAAGGCCTTTCATGCAAAGACACTGCTTAATGTATATAGATATTTAATATAATGCTCAGCATAAAAGTTAAATTGAATTTCCATCAAGTTTTTTTTTTTCTTTTCCTTGAGCTTTTTCTTCTTTCTCTTACTCCCTCACACAGTTTCAGTGTGTGTGTGTGTATCTCTCTAACTCTCACACACTCGCAAACACACACCCACACACTTCTTAAACTACCAGCGATCTGCCAAGCTGTGATCTCGCCACATGTTTTGCTACTCCGCCTGCATTTAAGCACATTTTACAGCCAGTACAGCCTAGTTCAAACAAGGCAAATCAAGCATGTCAGAAAAAAACACACTGTCTTTGCTCTCATAATCACCATCATCATCATCATCATCATCGTTAGAGGGTGACAATAACCACAA